>JAQQBR010001831.1:1864829-1875920 GCA_030347285.1 Microctonus hyperodae
TTGAAATAAATACAAAAAAAAAAAACAAAATACAAAATATTCCAATTGTCAACGTGTTAATACGTATCAATAAATAAAACTAACTCCAAATTATTTGTTCTCAGAAAGAAAAGCAATCATAAATTGAAACAAACCGCTCCAAACATACATGAAAAATTAACGCACGCGCATTCAGATATTTTCTTCTCTCTGTATGCATTCAACTACTATCTACGAAGTTGTGTGTGCGAAAGCATACAATATTAGTATCCGGAAAAGCCCGTGGTGGGGAAACTGATTCAGTTCTACCAAAAGTACACCGAGCAAGGGATATCGATTCAGTCGCACATACAATCCACCCCCGTTGGTTCGCGCACAAAAATCAAGCGGCAGTCGGATATTTTCTCAGTACATACATACATATATCTTCCTATTTTCCATTCATTCAATAAGGCAGACAAGAATAAAATATTCATCGCAATCGCACATACTTAAAATTATTAAAAATAATTTTTTATCGTTAGTTTATATTTTCTTTTACATTATTAATGATATAAATTTAATATATCGCTTCATTGCGAGGGGTAATTTGACTGAGAAGTAAAAGGGCACGAATAGCTACATATCTATAGTGTTAAAACACAGCAGCAACCCTCTCTCTTCTCACCCCTTGTGTGTTCTCTTGCGGCAGTATTGATTTACCTTTATCCCCCTCAGCTCAGTGTCTTTTCATTCTCTTCAACATTAGACACGACAAGTCCACGTTCTAGTGAACAGTGATTTGAGCTTTATTTAAGGGAGTGTCTAATAACATTAAATTACAATAATGTAATTTATTTTATTTCATTTCGTTAATTAGTTATTGATGAATTACGTGTTGTGATATAAATTGTTTATATAGTTGACACGTAATTGAAGATTACATTATTAGTAATTAAATATTGAAGAAGGTACAATTTATTTTATAGAATAAAATTGTGGTTTGTTGTTATTTTAAATACGTTGAATAAAACTTTGAGAAGTGTTTATGTAAATATGAAGACGATTCAATGGGGTTTGAGACATGTTGAATTGTCTTGACCGTATTTTAATTAAAGCCAGGAATAAAATTAGAGAGGGAGAATAATTGAAAAAAATATAAGAGATAAGAAAAACGTTTAAGGGAGTGAAGAAATGTCTTCAATATCCGCTCAAGGAGTCGTTGAGCGAGCCAGTGCAGAGCTTACTAAAAGGATCAACGGATTGGGTTTGCGCACATCGAAACATCATGGTATGAATGTTAATTTTAATATTTTATTTTATTACTTTTATTTGATTTGAATATTTAATGTTTATCATTCATTAATGACGACAATGTGAAATAATAATAAATTTCATTTCAATTGTTCTTCAAGTCATATTTATATTTGCATTTATTTTTAATTATTGTTGCTGATTTTTTTATTTTTTTTTTCTTAGACAACATTTATGACTTGAGATCCCTGGGTAATGATAACAAAGAATTTGGCAGCTACTGTTGGGATCAACGAGCGACTCTTCATATTATTTATATTTTCTTTACCTTGGTTTTCAAATTGAATTCCTTTATTACTTTTTATTTCTCTTCGTTTATTGTCCATTGAGTTATTATTCTCAATTTTACAAGTATTTTTATTAGAAAATAAAGATTAAAAATATCCAGTTGACGGAAATATCGACGCAACTATAACACTGCAACGAAATCGATAACACCCAACAACATTATTTCCACCCAACGTATGTATATTTAAAAAAAAAAAAAAATCCTGCAATTTATCAATTGGGAACACGCACACATATTAATACATAGTCACGCGCTGGTTTACAAATCGATTATTATTTAATAGTTGGTGACATGGTCTCATCGACCGTGAATTTTTTTTCTTTCTATTTCCTCCTCTTTATCGATATTTCAAAAAATAATTCTATCGCTCGATTGATTATAAATACATAATTTAATAAATTGACGATCGTCACGAAATGGTTATAAATTATCAAAGCTATAGAACAGAGATAGATAAAAATCTTTCTATACTTTAAATTACGTGTATGTATACAATGTCTTGCTTGCAAAGACATTTATTTTACGAGTTTGGATAGTTGCCCAAGTGGTTGAGAGACGAAATTCTTTACTCATAATCAATCATCCTTGTTGCATAATTTAATTTTCTCTGCATTAAATACATTGAAATATAATTTATATATATATATTTTTTTTGTTGACAGACTCGTTTATTTTTTCTTCTAATATTAAATATTAAAATATCAAAATTAAAATTAACTTAATATTAAATATTGAATAGTAAGAATTATTATTAAAAATTGAAGTTAAATTAATATTAAAAATTAAATAGTGAAAATTTTTATTAAAAATTAAAATTAACTTGATATTAAATATTAATTAGTGAGAATTATTATTAAAAATTTAAGTTAAATTAATATTAAAAATTAAATATTGAAACTTATTATTAAAAATTAAAATTAACTTAATATTAAATATTTAATATTCAATATTATATTTACTTCGGATCAATCATTGTGGGACCAGGTCATCAGCTGCCAATGGTTGTTTATTAAATTACACTCATGAGCTTTCGTTTTTTTATTTTATTTATTTATTTTATTGAAATATCGGTAATCGGTATTGTACTATCACAATTATTAATATTTTCAAAATTATCCTACTATTCAGAATTATTATGTACATATATGTGGGTCAAAAAAAGTGAAAATATGCATTTCCCATTTGGAAATAGTCACTTTTTCAGTAAGTTACAAAAATAAAAATTTTTTTTCAAAATTCCTAAACTTTGACCTTTAATATCTTTCTAATGGTTAGATTTATGGAAAAAGTACAAGAGACCTTTTTTGTAGAGCGTTCGATTTCCTTTAAAAATATGTGTTGAAGATTCGATAAACAATTAACTCATAATGAGAGATGCTCTTTTGAATATGAGACATGACTAAAAATGCAAAACCACGATTAAGAGAATGTTCTTATTAATATTAAAAGCTCATACTTGCCATATAACCTCTAAATGTGCCCAGGAACCCACTTTTCTGTGTTTGTACCGAAAAAAAAAATAGTCACTTTTATTGACCCACCCTAATATATATGACATATGTACATATTTATTTATATATAAATAATATATTCTGTGCAATGAGTTCAATTTTGTTTGGCTTGAATTCAAATAATAATTGTTTTCCTCGTGCTTCTATATTTTCTCAAAAACAAAAGAAAAAAATAATAATTTTTAAATCATTTGTGTGTTACAATATTTTTATTCCCACTGATTATTTTATTTATATTTTTCTATTATTTTCATTTATGCATTGCAAATTTTGCGAATGATATAACACAATTCACGACTTGAATAGCAAATTGAAAATAATTTAAAAAAAAAAATGTAGAGAGAAAATGATATAATGAAGCGTATGAAAGATGAATTATCGATTTTGTTTATGTAGCCACACCATTGTGCAATGATGAATAAAAGTGGAAAAATAATATGATTAAAAAAAAAAATAAATATGTAAAGTGAATAATGATGCTTGAATAATTGCAGGAGGTGGAAAGGCGAGCGTTATGGAACGCGTGACAAACGTATTTTGTGGAGGTGGTGGCGGTGGTGTAGCTTACACAAATCTACAAAGCACAAATGCGAATCCAACGCCAGAGAAGCCAAGTAGAAGTGCGTCCATGCCTGTAAATAATCCGATTAATATTGCAAACAATAAGGGTTTGAGTAATAATAGCGTGGCAACAAGAGCAAGAATAACAAGGAACAATAGAACAAAAAATGTGCCATTAGCAAGTGGTGGCACAGGTGGATATATCGCACCATTATCATGGGAACAATTAACACTCGATGAGCATTTTCTCAGCCGATTTTTCCTCTACTTCAATGCCCCTGAAAGAAGAATTCTCGCTCAGGTAATGATTAAATATCAGAAATAAACAAATAAATTATTCTGTTTATAATTTTCGTTTTATTATTTTAATTAAAAGGTTTGTAGTCGATGGCGAGATGTTCTTTACTCGAGGCCACGATACTGGGCAGGTCTAGTGCCTGTTGTGAGGTGTCGTGAGGTCAGGGCCATGGCGTCTGTGTCGAGGACTAAACTCTATGCCTCACTTGTGAGAAGAGGTTTCCACTCATTGGTACTTCTCGGTGCTGCTGACGAGGATATTCCAGAATTGACCCACGGCTTTCCGATGGCACAACGACACGTTCACACTCTGTCACTTAAATGTTGTGCTGTGACTGACAGAGGATTGGAAGCTCTGTTGGATCATCTCCAAGTCAGTTTTCATTTGTTAGTTTATGTATATATTAGGGTGCTTCAAAAAATATCACTCTAAACATTGAAAGAAAAATTACTATTGGAAATGAGTTTTTGATATTAATATTAAGTACTTGGATATTGAATTTGAAATTTTCTTTATTTGATTAAATAGAATTTTATGGTTTTTTTTTATTTTTCTTTAAAACTATCAAGTTGATAGCAATAGTGTATGGGATTTTTTTTATAGAAAATTGAATTTCTTACAAAATATTTCTCATGACAGAAAACCGTAGAGTTGATAGTTTTGAAAAAAAACCCTATTAAACATATATGAAAATTGAAATTTTTCTGATTAATTTAGATTTTAGTTCAACTTTTCATATATTTAATTGGATTTTTCTCGAAAACTATCAATTCTACAGTTTTTTATTAAAGAAATAATTTTATAGAAAATTTCAAATTCAATGTCCAAGTACTTAATATTAAAATCAAAAACTCATTTCCAATAGGAATTTTTCTTTCAATGTTTAGCGTGATATTTCATCACTGAATCGAAAATTAAAAAATAATCGCCTCAAACGAGGCACCCTAGTATACACATTCAAATATTCACAATAAATCTTTCTAATATAGAGTACTATTGATGATTTTTTATTGTCATACAGGCGCTCTTTGAACTCGAATTAGCCGGTTGCAATGAGATCACTGAAGCTGGTCTTTGGGCGTGTTTAACACCCAGGATAGTGTCTTTATCTCTCTCTGATTGTATAAATGTCGCAGACGAGGCCGTTGGTGCTGTTGCTCAACTATTACCGAGTCTCTACGAATTTTCGCTTCAAGCCTATCACGTGACTGATGCAGCATTGGGTTACTTCAGCGCTAAACAAAGTAGTTCTCTCAGTATTCTTAGACTGCAATCATGTTGGGAACTTACCAATCATGGGGTTGTCAATATTGGTAGGTTTATATTCAATTATTTTTTCATTCTATTCATTTTTATTTAATATAATATCTAACCAGGTACATTTATCTATTTGTATATGTTTGTATTTTTTATTTCTTCATCTTGATGTGTGTCACTGAAAATAATCAGTGCAAGTTAATCACACGTGAGGCGTTTATAAGTAAATTTAGAGACACACGGAAGATTGCTTTATATAGCTTTGGAGCTGTCAGCACTTTTAAACTCATGTGCTCAGAGTTGAGTGTCGAGTTTGAGGACAATGGCCTCGCACGTCGTTTATTTATACAGATACATTTGACGTTTAATCAATATTTTAATTACAAACAATTATTTATATTTTTTTTTATGATATAAATGTGTATTTGATATTTGTGTAATATTTATTCAAATATTTATTTCATGTTTTATGTAATATACATTTTTTTTTTTAGTTCATTCGCTGCCCAATCTCACAGTATTATCACTATCAGGATGTAGCAAAGTTAATGACGATGGTGTTGAATTGATTGCTGAAAATCTTCCAAGACTTCGTTGTTTAGATCTTAGTTGGTGTTCAAGAATTACAGACGCAGCATTGGAATATATTGCTTGTGATCTTAATCAATTGGAGGAGCTTACGTTAGATAGGTCAGTTTGAAAGAGTATTATAAAGAGATGATGAATTATATTTGAAGGGAAGAAGAAAAAAGGTTAAAGAGATTAGGAATATAAAGAGACAAATGTTTATACTAATTTTATATCATGTATGTGATTTACGTCAGATCATATGACTTTGACATCCTGTCTTGTCTCGTTTTGCATTCTCTTTTCTTCTTCTAAATGTTGGCAAAGCAAAAAGTGACACTATGAAATATGCGCAATCTCAATCTTACATTTAATAGATAATTTTTTTTTGGCATCTGTACTAAATACCTAGCCTCGCGTGTCACAACATTAATAAATTTTGTTTAAACAAGAGAATTAATTTAATTGTTTATTGCTGAATTATTTGGCTGTGTGATTTATTTTTTAATTTGTTATTGAAAGTAATTTAATGGTGATATGTATTATAATTATATGTATGTATTAGAGTGCTTTGTTTGAAGCGACTATTTTTTAATTTTTGCTTCAGTGATGAAAAAATATCTTTCTAAATATTGAAAAAAAATTCCTATCGAAAATGCTGCGAAGTTATAGTAGATAAAACAAAACAAAAAGTTGAGATTTATTTATTAATCAAATAAAAAAATTTCAATAATTGAGTACTTAATATTAAAATCAAAAACTCATTTCCAATGGTGATGTCGGTGACTTTTGTTTGTTGCCAAAGTTAATTGAATCGTGGCCACGAGAATGTTAATCGAGCAAGTGTCTCTCAGTACTTACTTTACTATTCCACAAGGATTAAATTCAAATAGGTCAATTGCCACAACTTGAAATACATCTTGACAAATTTTTGACACAATCTCACATTTTAAATGATTCATGCATGATTAATTTTTATTTCAATAACAGGTGCGTTCATGTTACTGACATTGGTGTTGGATATATTTCTACCATGGGCTCATTGAGTGCACTCTTTTTGAGATGGTGTTCTCAATTACGTGACTTTGGTCTTCAACATCTTTGCGGCATGAGATCACTACAAGTTCTTTCTGTTGCTGGTAAATTAAATAATTATAAATAACTCCATTAATTATTCATATTTAATTTTTAAACTCTGTCTTAATCATTAAATCTTTTTGTTTTGAACAGGATGTCCATTGTTAACAAGCAGTGGACTATCAAGTCTCATTCAATTGCGACATCTTCAAGAATTGGAGTTGACAAATTGTCCAGGAACTTCACGTGAATTATTTGATTATCTCCGAGAACATTTACCACGTTGTTTAGTGATTGAATAAATAAATATACATGTAAATGTATAGGAATAAATAAAAAAAAAATCGCGAACAGAAACAACATGATTAAACGTGAAGAGAATGAAACATATTGGAAGTCATCAAGATGGGAAATATTGAATACAAAGCAATATACATTGTGAGTGGATATTATTGAATGTAAATTACTTGTTTCTCTATTTATTGAAACAAGTTAACAATCGCGATACGATGATTGTTTATTACAAACGTTTCGTGGTATATAATGCACTCTCTATTTCTATTCCTTCCTTTTCGCTGTCATTTCTCTTTCTATTTTCCTTTCTGCTTCACCTTCATTTTCAACAGAGTATATTTATTCTATTGATTATTTTTGATTACGTAATTTCTTCAATGAATCATTATTTTTCTTTGCTTTCTTTTATAATATAACGTTAGTTATATAAATTCCAAAAGTGACGCCATTTTTGAGGTTAGGAAAAATTATTTTACATTTTTATGTTTCATTTAATTTATTCTACCACAGGTTTTCTTTGTTTACAAATGTTAAAAATGAAATTCTTGGAACGCAGGAAGTAAAAATAAATGATAATGAATGAAAATAAAATGTTGCATTGTTGCAGAAATTTTGAATTAATGAATACACTTGTTAATATACACAAAGTATTCTTGGCGTATTAATTTTATGTTAAATGGTCTTGCGCCGGCTTTTATCTTCATGAAATATATTTCATGATGTCATCGCTTATTTTTTTCTTTTCATAGTTTATCATACATGAATGTATACATGGTAATGACAAAGCACGCCAGTTAGAACTGTGATAAATTTAATAACTGTTTTCTTTATCTTTTTTTTTTTCATTTTTTTTTTTATTCCCTTGAATCATATTGACTCCGACTCTTCAGCAAAGCGAGAAATGTTTAATAATGGCTCTTCGACATAAAGACTGTTCGCTTGGCTCATTAAAGAGTTGGATAAATAAACAATTACGATTCATAGTAATAATAATTATTATTAATAATGATGATAAATTAATACTGCTCCAAATGCTAGTCACGTTAAATTCAGGATTAATAATTACAAATATCTGTATAGTGCGATTGAATACACGTATGTATGTATAAAAAGTACAACATTCCGTAATTAATAATATAAAAAAAAAATCTCTTTACTGTTAAATTATTTATTTATATGCTCGCGCCCAAGTATAAAATATAACTTTATGCCTAAATTCGATATTGTTATCAACATTGTAAAATACTTTCTTGTAATTTTGATTCTGTTTTTTTCTTTTTCTAATAAAACCAAGAATTATATAATCTTGGTGTGGTGTTGAAAAAAAGAATTTTTTCTATTATTATATGTACATTTCTTCATCAGTATTAACCATTTTTGTATACATATATGTGACAGTAATATTATTTATGTATGGATGTGATTGTTATTAAATATTAAAAAAAAAATATGATCATGACTGATGATAATTCTGATGATTATGACAAGTAAATTGAAATTATATAGCTATGAAAAAAATAAAAAAAAAATGATAGAGATTAAAAAATAGTTTAACATGAGCTCGTCCTCAATATAAATTGTAGTTAGTAAAAATGTTTGTGTTTTAATGTGAGGATGAATGAATGTTATGTGTGTATTCACATGGTATAAATAAATATATATGTATGTGTGCGTATATATTTATGTATATATACATTCATATATATATATTTAGCACGTAGTTTAGTCTAAAAGAATTTTTACATAAATGAAAAATTGCGAAAATACAATTGTTGCGTAATATCCTTTTATGCTCTGTGAGCGGCCAAGGTATTTTGTATATATTGTACAAATGATAATTATGCGACTCATTAATCAAAAAAAAAAAAAAATTTAGATTGAATCAAGTCACAATATCTTGAATATAATTAATGAAGATAATTAAATGAATTTTATTGAGGGGTTTTGTGCTCATTTGCATTGAATAAAATGAAAAATAGATGAAAGATAAAATTATTAAATTAAATTAAAACATATTGAAGAGGATAATGAGCTTTCAGATTGAATATATAACATATTGAAAGTGAATTGACACAGTAAATACTGTATACCAGCACTCTTTTAATATCAAATATTTATATAAGTATTTATTTTAGCGATGGAGAATATTGTGAATATTTCCATTATTCTAAAAAATTGAGACCCAGTTCTAATGAATGTCACTGATCCCTGTAAATGAATAAAATTGATGATGAAATTCACTTCCTTTTTTTTTTTTTTTTAATTTGTATAAATCCATGAATATGCATGTATGAATTGTAAAATTCTTTTTGATATACATTTAAATTAACGCGGGCATTCTCCAGTGTGGCTAACCACAAAAAAAGGGGAGTTTGTTGAATTCGACCAATCTGTACATATGTACTCATATATGGAGGGAGAAAATATATACATAGAAAAGTACAAACGAAGTCAAATTCATGAAGAAATTATATTTGTGAGGTTAGGAATTTCACAGTTGTTATATATGAATAATTTATGCAAATAAAAATGGCTGAAGATAAAATTGGTTCGTTAGAAAACGAAGCATTGAAAAGAAGAGAGAGAATTGCAACATTGAAAAGAAAGAATGAAGAGAAAAAGGATAATGAGAATGAGACACAAGAAAAATTACCAAAGTATAATATTTTTTACTCATTAACAGTCATAAATAACATATTAGGTCATTTTTATTATAAACTTATTGTGATTAAAATTGTTGATATGTACCATAACCCTACTTTTATTTGTTTGTAGACCGAAATTTCGAAGTTATAAACCTCAAGATGAGACATTGAAAGAAAATGTTCTAGAAGAGCCAAAACCTGGTGATGTAGAAGCTGAAGTACAAGATTTATTAAGTGCAGCGAAGCAAAAAGTTGTTATTGAAGAATTGGTATGTATCAATATTTTTCAAAGCATCATTATTACGAATTATTAAGATGTAATATCTTTGATTTAATTGTTGTTTTATTTCTAAATTAATTAGGACATTGCCAGCTTAGCACCTCGTAAACCAGATTGGGATTTGAAGCGAGATGTTGCTAAAAAAAGTGAAAAACTTGAAAGAAGAACTCAAAAAGCTATTGCTGAATTGATTATCGAAAGATTGAAGCACGGTGAATCTCAAGATCTTGCAACAGCTGTTATTATGGCAGGAAATACAAATTCAGAAATGAAAAGTTGACAATATATAAACTAATAATTAAATATTTAATTTCATACTGATATTATAATTATACATATATTTTGTGGGGCTTTTTTTTTGCATTAAATTAAAAATTTTCTATTTCAACACAAATATATTTATGTTTATATTTCTATAAATATTATAAATATCGTCATTTTTGTTTAAAATTCATTTTTCTGAAGATAAATTACATCAAAATGCATTGCAAAAAAAAAAGAAAATTAAAAAAAATTTTCTGAATTTTTTTATTCGATATTTCGAAAATTAAACGAGATATCGAAAAATTTTATTTAAAACAACACTCTTGCCATGAAAAGTTGACAATATATAAACTAATAATTAAATATTTTATTTTATACTGATATAATTATACATACATTTGAATATATTTAATTATTTCTATTTTAATTATCAGTAAAAGTCACAAATTTCATTTTATCGTGTAAATACTCACAATTACGAAACATAAAATCTCACTAAAGTAGACTAGAAACTCTAGCCATGGCATGTGGTAATTCAAACCATATAAATTAAATATTTAAATTAAAAAATCCAGTCCATATTTCTGGTGGTACAGTTAAAATAACAGCAGCACATGTTAGTGATATTAATGCTAATATTGTAGATTGACCCGAATTTTTACTGTCAATATCAGTGATTGGTATATTATGAAATATTTTTCGATCTTCCAGAGGTTGAACAGGACGGAAATTATGAGTTAATGGCACTCCTTCCGTGCTTTGAATATTTCTAAATG
>JAQQBR010001831.1:1935219-1947374 GCA_030347285.1 Microctonus hyperodae
AAATGAATTTATTTTTGGAAGGATTTTCAATAAAATTGTAGAAATTATAAAAATTTTATGTATTACTTATTTTAATGATTAAAAATACGTCAGAAAATTGTTCTGAATGATGGCTACAATATTCAAACAATTATTAAAATATCTTTATCTTTATGATGGCACCTCAAATTTTAATAGATTTATTTTCTTACAGTCATCAGTATATATAAATTAGTTTATCCTTAATATAAATATTTATGTATTAATTAGAACTGCATTTTTATCGGATAAATTATATATTAGTAATTTATGTAAGATATATATATTTATTAATCTATTTTTTTTTGTTTTACAACATTTCCAGGTGTAAAATCGAGAATGGATTAGAAATATTTATACAATAGGACAATATATAAATATAATATAAAAGATGAAGAGAGTGTTTTGTATATTATATGCGTATATATAAGTCTTCGCGCGCAGAGACAAAGGAATGCTCGACTCCTCCGCTTTATTCGCTTTATCCTTAGAGCGTCCCTTCCGCCTTTTCTTCGTTTCGTGTCCAACTTGACTCCCGCAATCCTCTCTCTTTCTCTCGAAGACTCTTCTTTACTGCAATGTATATACCGCAGAAGAGGAGAGGAGAGAAAAAACAGTAGAGTATATATAATACTGCGGGAAGAAACAAAAAAAAAATAAACAAAAGGAGAAGATGAAAAATAAAAAAATAAAAAAAAGAGACAACAAGCAAAGAGCTGGAGGAATAGGCCATTCCACTTATACGCTGCTCAGATTCAATTAACTCTCCACCTTCTTTTCTCTCTCGATCTCTCTTTGGTTTCCCATCTTGCGCACCACTCGAACTTACATTCTCTCTTTCCGTTTTTTTTTCCATCTCTTGCTCCACCATTTGACTTATACTGGGTGTTCTAGAGGGACCAATTGCACAACAAAAAAAGAATAAATTATTCACAATTGGTTTGGAATATATATGTGTAATTTTTTTCTTTATGTTTTTGAATTTATATATGTTTTTATCGTATTGGAGAATGAAATATGAATAATCAAATTTAGTGCACACCTGTTCATCGTATTTATATATGGGTTAGGACTGATGCATTTTTGAAATTGGGTTGTTTATAATTATTTTAACGTGTGGTATTTTTGTATATTTTTATTTATTTTTTTATTTTGGGTTTTATCAGTCGTTATATCAGAAAATAATTAAAGTATAAAATATAATCTATGTACATATTATTTTAAGAGATTAAGAGAAAATAATGTTAAAAATCATTTACAAATTGTCAACATATAAAATATACAATATATAATTATTATATTATATTTAAAATTAATTATTTCATTCACTGACAAATAGTAAAAATTATAAATAATAAATAATACTTTGCAATATAATAATTAATTCAATAATAAATACTGAATATACTTCTCAATGAAATTTCGTGCATTAGTTGAATTTTTTAATTAACGAAATATTATTGATTTTTCTAAATCTGTAGAAGAAATTTCCTCACGTGATAAGTAATAAATCAAATCGTGTGTTTAAATCACACAATAAAGCTGTGCAATCTTTTACACAAATCAATATAAGCTCAAAAATCCCATTTAACATTGTCAATAATACCACATACAATTTAAATCATAAAACAATCTATTTACTTATTCAAAACCATCGACTTCCATAGCGAGCAATATTCCTCCAATAAATCTGAATCCATAATACAATATTAACCTCAAAATATTCAGATCCTTAAATCACAATCCACGCAAGAGATACCAGAAGCAAAAGAAACCAAAATAAAAAAAAAACAAATACGTGAAAAATTTATAACCAACTCAAAGAGCTGAGCATGATCGGTAAAATATAATACGATGGTAGAAGCGCCTTCAGGAGCCAAGTGTCTGACAACGCGAAATAAAGCATCACAACACTATATGTATTACACATAACATTCACTACACACATACATAAATACATACATACACATAGAACTATATACACTGCAAAGAGTATATATAATCGTGCGCGAGCCATGTTCTAAACACAAGAGCGAATAAGAAATCAAAAGAAAACAACGAAGGAGACCGTTCTCCATGGTCGTACGCACGAATGCGTCACGCGTCCACCACCGTAGCTAATGACGTGTCGGATTAATTGTACAATCTCGGCGTGAAAGTCGTAAACTCGACGACGCAAGAGGGAGTTTCATTCTCGCGCAACCGCATGCATCCTCATCGGGTTCTTTACTTCATATAATACATATATATTTAAAAGATAATATGTAACGTACTATAACTCATACATACACATTCCCACAAACACTTATATACATATATATATTAAAGGCGCGCGATTGGTGGCTTAGTGGGTAGTGTGGTTGTACATACGCTGTAAAGTCGATTCTTGACGGACGCAGGTTCAAATCTCGCCATGTAACCCTGAGGGGAACATTAAGTGAAATGAATGAATATATACATACATATATATACATATATATGAATTCATACAAGTATATAACATATGATATGTGTCTGAAATCAATATAAAAATTCTTGGATAACCGATTTTGACCCGTAACCAATGTACCGATGTTTGTCTATAAATACATATAGCTATGTGTAAATGTATATGTATATATATACATATATATAATCGTGCAGCATCCACCTCCCCCTCTGTGCCTCCCTGGCCCCTCTCTTTCTCGTCTCCAAAGAGAGAGTGAGAGAGTGGCCGTTGTTGAGTCCTTCTCTATAAGCTCCCTCGCTCTTTGGTTTCCCACGAGAACCACCGCCGCCGCCTTCTGGAATGTCGCTCTCCCCCTCCCTACCCTCCCTCTCGACCAGCCCACCCCCTTGGTATATACTGCGCACCAGGGCCAGAGTCAAATACATAGCTAGGTATATATAGCTTCGTACTCTCTTGGTTTCATTTGTTTTCCCTTAAGTCTTATTCCCTTTATGGTGCATTTTACTCCTCGCTCTTCTCTTCATACCCTTTGAGCTCCCACGATATTCTTCTTCCTTTCTTCTTCTTCTTCTTCTTCTTCATTTACGGTGGGATGAATTTTACGGGGTGTGTATGTGCAGATATATATGTATACATATGCATCTTTTTTATATATGATCGAGGAGAAAGAGAGAGAGGGGATATTTCATCATCAAAAAATGGCTGTTAGATAGCTCGTGTAATGGACGACTTGAGATTATCAATGAGATATATAATATAGCTTGATGTTTTTTACCTCGTGGGAAGATAATTTTGTAGGTTGTTTTATTAATATATTATTTGTTTTATGTTAATTAATTATTTGATTAGATATGTAGTTTGGGAGTTAGATTTTTCTTTGGATTTTTTAATTAATATTTATTTAAAGTTATTTGTTGTGTTTATATGGATTTTTATTTTTGTTATAGTATCGGCTGATGTAGGATGTTGTTACTTTACTGATGTCATCACAAATGTCAATAGAGGAATGATGAAATATTGAAGAAACGGAAAAAAAAAATATAAGAAAAAAAAAAGTTGCAGAACGCATGTTGGTCGCTGATGAAGCGAGTGGTTTATGACTCATAAGGTGATAAATGAATGGGGAGATTCCCTCATTAATGAAACCAGAATCTTCACTGTTATAAATTTGTATTAATTATTATAATTGTTTAATTTGTATTTAATCATTTGTGAAGATGAGAAAAAAATTGAGCAAAAAATTAATTTCGACGATGAAAAATTATATTTTTCACAGGCAACAAAATTATATTCTAAATGTAAAAATATATTCATGATGATTCAGTACTAAAATTAAATCAAGAATATATATGTATCCATATGAAGATTTGTATTGAGTCTGGAAGGGACACACGACGGAGCTGAATATTTCGATTTTATTGGCCGCTCCAAGAATCGAGAGCGTGTGCGAGTGTGTATATATGGTCAAGAATAAATTGCGTCGAATGGTCGCGTCGCGATTCGATCTAATCACATGTTTAAACGAGCCCTGGAAAAATATTTTTGCGACAGGCCGCTCCATTGTGTTGCACTGCTCTTTTTTATTTTTTTTATAAGTATAAATTTTTTTATTTCATATGTTCTTTGTGGATAGTTATATTTTTAATGGATTCTTTTGTTTTTCAAGGCAGGTCAATGTATTAATATCAATATTACTATATCTATATCAACTCGGCCATCGTGTTTCATAAACAGCTGCAGTCATGATGATGATATGACGATGATTCTTTTAAACTATCTCTATCTCCTTTACTCATAAATAATAATAAACATATAATTATGTTCACTAAGGCATATCATGTCTAATCATCATTTGAAAATTCCTTTTTTTTATAGAGAATTTTATACCGGGTGTACCAAAAAGATGGAAACGGTGAAAAATTTCGCAACATATGCAAAAAATCAATAAATAGGTATTTAATATTTTTTAAAAATCTATTTTCTGATACCACCCCCGACGCTCCACCTCCAACCCAGTGGGTGGAGTGAAGGGTAATTTAAAAATTTTAAATGGAAATCTCAATTTTTTATTTTGGAATCTGACTGTGTGTATTTTTCTTAATCATCACAAGATGTCGCTGTAAGCGCGGAAAAAGTCATGGAAATTTTGAAAGTATCGTATTTCTCCAGCAACAAACGTTAAGTCCCCAACAACAAATTAAATTAATAAATAAATTTATTTGTTTGTTTATTCAACCACATTACATTTAACTTCCTACTCTCCTCCCTTTCCGTGACGAATTTCCACGAATTGAAGTTTAAAATTAAAATTTTTGATATAGCCATGTAGAGACATTTGTTGACTAAAATTTCTGCGAAATGAATTTCAATATTAAAATTATTTGTTCATCTTATTGAATTAATTATTAATTACATTAATTTATTTATTGATCAACTTATTAATAAATAAATTATCCATTAATTTTAATGTCCATTTCTCTTGCAACTCTTTCTAGAGATAAACAAATAATACTGAAATACTGAAATTTATATACATAAACTTTCTTTAAAAAAAAATAACTACGTCATTATAATAACAATATTATTCTAGAATTAATTTTATTATATTATATTGTTTGATTTGTTTTTTTTTTCTTTCAGCGTATCACTCAATGTGTAAAGTGTTGTTGCTCAGACCAGTCTAGACATAACATCAGACTGGTCATACTAAACAGTCCAAGTTCCCACTTATATAATGTAAAATATGTTCGCCATGGGAATACGTACTAACTCATACGAGTATATAAATATTCAATATGCAACATGAAAACGTCACACACATTATGAAAAACATGAAGGGAAATTTGTGTGACTATTTCTCGTTCATTCCCATATTCTCTTTTCTTCATACATTTCATTCCTCGATTATATTCAATAATATTTTCAGTATAGTCGATGACTATAGTTGTGGAAATCAATGTATGACTAATGTGGTGACTTGAATTTTTGAATTTTTTTTATTCCTTTTTATTTTAATGGCATGTAATAAGAGGTAAACCAGTTATAATCAACCGTTCATCATATCATTCAACAATTATTTTTTTTAACAGGTCATTATAGTGATTATTACATCGAATAGACAGATATCGATGTTAATTATTATTATGCCATCTCATTAATGTCAGAGTGTCATGACGATGATATTTGTAATTGAAATCAATTTAGTCTGATGAGTACTAATTAATACTCTATTATAATTATGTTTTGAAATAATATTCCATGGAATATTATATATCAACTTTTAAATGAAAAAGTAAACCTATAATTTAACACGAATTACCACTATGTGACTCCACAGTGGAGTCAAAGTGGTCTCACTTTATTATTGGAGCTTTATATTTTCTGTAATATCAAGAAGAGATATTAGAGAATTCATTTGATATTATATTCACTGGTTCCCTAAATAACCATTTTGTGGACTCCACACCAAAGACTATTCGAATATTTAAACTGTTTACAATGATCGACATTTGATTTCCACTGTAGTGGCTCACTGTGTTGCCACAAGAGATAATCACCTAACGTACCGAGTTTGTACTTTAGATTCCAAATCTCGGCTATCTTTCAATAACGATCAATGACGATGTGAAATGAAAAAAATTTCAAATATATAATAAATCGTATATGAAATTTTTCCTTATATTTATTGTGTGTAATAATAAAAAGGAAGAGGATAAATTATTATTTTATTGTTAATGTAAATATCATTCGACGGTCCATGACTGCTTCCAATTAATATTTGTAGCATGCATCCTAGGACTACTATGTCCACGTAATATATAAGCAAGCTTCATTTTCGACGAAACGGAGAATATTTGCTTTTGGTTGTAAGTTGAAGTTTCAAATGATATTTTAACGCAAGTGTTGAATAAATGTTTGCATATATAGGGCAGCAACATTTTTTTTAACCGCAAAAATCATTATCCCTTCAATTTGTAATATATGTGTATATTTTATGTCAATTTTTTTTCTAGACTTTTCATATTGTCAATATTTGTTTTCGTCGCAATTTGCGTTTTTTACATATTTCACTATCTAAAATAATCACTTTTTTTACGAGTTTTTACACGGAAGTTGAATATTCCCAATAAAAATAATCATTCACTCGCAGCCAATACCCGTCACTAAACAACAATTATATATTTATTTTCAAGGTGTTTAACTCGTAAAAATTTATCATTTATCACAAAAAATGTATTACGATTAATATATATTACGACAGTAAATACCAATGCTTCAAAAGCAAGTGCATTTGCACTCAAAAGTAATTACTTCAATATTGGTCATATCAATTATATCCAACCTTTTATATTAATATTTTTCTAAAGTAAAATAAGTATTAAATTATTAATAAAAAAAAATAAAATCACAAAATTAATGTATTCTCGTACTTATTGGTGACTTAATGATATATATATAACTAAATTATTAATAAAAATTATTAGAATCCACTTTTTGTCACATGTGTTCGAGGCCGATGGTCATAAAATTCTTGAAAAAATTGTATTGACAACTCATTAACATGTAATCAATAATATTTAAGTATTATTTCACTCATTTATGTTTGCACGTGGAAACGACAAAGATGAAAAATAATTATTTCGAAAAAACATTACTGATATCACTGTGTTAGATAAAAAGTTGACTACGACATGCTATAAAAGGGAGTGCACTGGCGCAAAAATGTCATTTAAGACTTTATAGCTTTCAACTAAACAAATATTCTCTAGCTCGTCAAAAATGAAGTTTGTCTACGTGGGCATAGTAGTCCTAGGGTGCATGCTACAAATATTAATTGGGAGCAGTCATGAGCTGCTGAATGGTATGTACATTAATTGAATTATTAAATATCAAAATTTTATTAAACAATACGTGTTTTAATACCTTCATACATTATCATCTAATTTTATTCGAATAAATTTTTCTGCTATTTAGCATCAACACCACAGCCAACTACACTCAAGCCAGCACCAGGTAATATGAACGAAAAAGACTGATTTCAAAAATTACAATATTAAATAAACATCATTACATTCCAAATAATATTTTTCATAAAATATGATTTTCATCACTTAGTTATGAATAGAATTCTGAATATAAATTAATTATTTGTAGTTTGATGATTTATTGACTTATTCAATATGTATTGTTGAAAATTTTATTAAACAAATTTAACTCAATAGCTAATTATGCACTTCATCTATTTTTTTATTTTATTCATTGATTATTTACACCATAAATATTTCTGTTATTTGATTATTGCATTTTTTAATTTCTTGAACTAAGATCGCTCGATTAATATCAGATTTTATATATTTTTATTGTTATTGTAGAATACCGTTGGGTGGAATATAACAAATTTTCGTACATATTACATATAAGAAGGTTGTTATTAGTGCAGAGTGACTCGGAAAATCCACAGTATCTAATTATACGTTTAAAATATGACAATGGTGACATAGTTCCATATGAAGGGCGCCAGAAGAGCGGTGAAGACAAAATTACACCCGAACCTGAAATAGACAATTACAAACAATTCGAGGTAATTAATTAAACATTATTATATACGCTATACCTGATATTGTTAATATTCAATTGTCAAGTTTTATAATTCAACGAGAGTATATGATAATTGAGGGACTTTGCAATTTTTATTTGTTCAAAGTTTTCCATTGTTATTTGATAATCATGAGCTAATCTATTTAAAAATACTTCAAGGTTTTTCAAATTGAACCTGACCATTACAAGTGGGTTCAATCGTCCAATGGTACAGTGGAAAAGAATGCGATTGAAGGTGGACAGATAAATAACAAAACAGTTTATATATGTCGGATGGAAACTGAATTCGGTCATACGGCTGGAGTGGTAATGATACATAATGTTTGTTTAGAGTTTATAAAATAGAAAGAATTGCTTCAATAATTTATGAGAAATATGAAGTAAATGTACATGAATTTTTTCTTACCTATATGAAACAAATGTAGCTGATTATTTTTCTATTTCAGATGCAACCCAGTGACCATTCCTGTTATATGCATGGTTATAGTGACGATTTGCATCGTACAAAATATGAACTTCTGACTTATGTATAATGAATGATGAGATAACGATTCAGTTTTAAGAGAAAAGAAAAAATGTTTATTCATGTTATCAATAAATGAAAAATACAAGTTATGGTTCACATTATCCAATAATAAATCATACATGTATCATAATGGGGATTATAATATAAAAATTGAGGTTATGGTTTGAATATATTAAGCACAATTTTGTTAACTTTATTTGGCTGTATTATGTACCTATATAAATACGTATAAATTAAGAATATAAAAGGTTGAACTGTATAAATTGACCAATATATTGAACCTTGCTTTTCAAGCATCGGTATTTAACACAGTGATGCTATGAGTAATTACATTTTCTGTAATAAAAGATGAAATTAAGGAATGATGTTAGCATAATTGATAATGGACTGCACGTAAAAATAAACTCGTAAAAAAAATCGTGATAGATATATATTTACACATCGTGTAATACTGTATGGTCTCACAATGGTAATAGCACGAAGTAGAATTTGACAAGGCTCAATGAAGAATATAATACAATGAGATAAAAAGGATTTCTATTAACAAATGTCATCAGAATCTCAGTCGATAATGTCGTTTACTTCTAAACCATTTGTCGATATGTAATAAAATTTAGGTGTTTAAATCGATTGTCTTTATATTCATACATATTGATAATATTTATTGATATTTGTGCGACTGAGTATGGAATAATAATGGCTGGTTATTATTCATAAACATAATTGATTGGGAAAGAATAATAAATTCCTGTGACATGCAACCACCTGTCTTGTGATGTGTTGACTAAACTTTAAAAGACAAATGGTTAGCGTGTTCATCGAATGAGCAACAAGTCATACTTCAATTTCTATATACATACATAATAATGTACTGTGTGTATATACACACATATATTAAACACATTTCATATTATTTATTTCGATGACATATACTGATTATGCTCAAAGTTCAATTTATTAAATTAACTTTTAGATCATAACGAGAATTTTACTTTCCAATTTTAACGGTGATGTAATAATAAAGCAATGACCTATATCAAAATTTCATTGTTTCTATTTTGCTATTTTTATAGCATTAATCTTTTTCCCACTCTGATTAATGCTATTTAAAAATTTGTCACGAATCTCAATAATTTTTTATAATTATTAATTCATAGCTTTATTATATCATCTAAGTAACAAAACCTTCGACAACTTCTTGAGTTAATAATAAATAAACTATTGATTTTCATTGACGTAAACGAGCAATTTTACCTGTTGGATAAATTCACATGAACTTTATTCAATGTCATTAATCAATCAAAAATATAGTCATAACATCTCTTTATATCATATAAAGTAATTTTACGTTTATTATATTTTTTATACATTAATATTTCTTCTTTAGAAAATTTTAAATATCCAGTGGATATTTATACACTTTATTTAAATATACAAGAATATTCATATATAAATATTTATGCAGCATATGAATAGGTGAGCGGGGGGTGTATGTAAACATTACAATGCTATATACAAATAGTACTTTTATGAAGATATACATAGTGGGGGAATTATCGTTTCAGAGGACGAAGCTCGTGGTGTTTTACGTCGCGTGCTTCTCTCAGTCGACTTAAAACAGGCGCCTAGACAAATCAAAATTTTAGGTTTTTAATATATTTCTTATTTACTACTAACATATATCTAAATAATAAGTAACATTGAATTTATTTTGTTCATTTATTTATATAATTAATATACTAAGTGTCTTTGTTTGTGTATATATTTGTTTAAGCAAATGTGATATTTTATTTTTCATATCGAGTTTATAAATATTAGAGTTAATAAAAAAATATTATTTTCATTTCTGGTTGGATTGTAATGCGTCTCGTAGTATTTTATATACGAGGTCATTATTTCAATCGTGCGTATACACATAATCTATCATTGAGGTCGTGATCCACTTCAGGTGATGATAATACATTGTCTGATATTTTTTTTTTTTATATTTTAGAGAATATAATGATATCGTGGATGTATTTAATTATGGTAGTTGATTATTTCTTATTGATTTATGAGAGGAAATTATTTAGATAATTTTGGGTCAATATAAAATTCTTGTTGAAGAATTTTAGTAATATATTATCAATGTTTATATGAGTAATTATTATTTTTTTAATTTATTATGAAGTGATTTATGGGGATTGATAATTGAAGAAATAGAAATAATTAATAAGGAACTTGTGAAAGGAATGGTTTAAGGTTTATTTTGTAATGAGTTGTAATTTTTTTTTTTTGTGGGATATGCAGGCATTTTTTGGTATAGTTAGAAATGGTGGGTCAGTTTTATATGAAATAAAAGCGTCTATCTTGATTACTCTCAGTGCGTCGATCGATAGAACACATGCGCGTTTCTGCATCCGCCCATTTTTAATATATATTTATGTAGGTATATGTGTGTATATGTATTAGGGTGTTTTGTTTGAGGCGACTATATTTTTTTTCTTCGCTCCATTGACGGAATATTACTTTTGAATATTTAAAGAAACAGTTTTCACCGAAGATGAGCTCTTAATTTTAATATTAAGTACTTGCTAAATGAATTTCTTTTCCTGTGAACTGCGGAAAAGCACTAAAATCTAGATTAAATACGAAAATTTCGAATTTATTTATGTTTAATTGAATTTTTCTCGAAAATCTAAGCAAAAATTGACTTTAACATTTTTTACCAATGGGGCAGTTCACAGAACATAATTTACCAATAAACGATAAAATTAAAGATCAAATAAAATGTCACGAAGCTTTAAATAAATGAAAAAAAAAACTTGAAATTCACATGTAAATTAAATGAGAAAATTTCAAATTAATTTAGCGAGTACTCAATATTAAAATTAATCACTCATCTTTGGTGGGAATTTTATTTTCAATGTTTAGATCGTAATATACCGTCAGTTTTACCACGAGTGATGTGATACAGCTGATGCTACAAATAAATCTATATAAATGTATGAAATTATTTATATTACATCATAGAGATTATTAACATTTTTATATTTTTTATTTCAATATACAATCGCAATATACAACTTGTTTGTCTTATTTGATATTTTGATAGATGAGTCTGGATTTAATTGTGAAATTTACAATCACGATAATTTATCAAAAAGCGATAAGAACAAAATAAAAAAAAAAATAATTGTCTACTTATTATTATATACAAGTTGATAGAAATTTTTTTTTGTCTAGGTAATCGCTATTTATATTCGAGTATATATACACACACATACATATATATATATATAAGAGATAATGTAAACGATGATGTAGTTGCTTGTGAAAAAAAAAAACGTGGTGATGTTTCAGGATGTTGAGATATTTATATTTTATTTTTAGATATTAATTATAAATATATTTCATAATTTAAAATAATTATTAAGACTGTCCTGTTATTTTTATTAATATCAATTTATTTTTTGTTTCCTTTATAATTTTACAAGTGAAATTATAGTAGTAATTAGACAAAGGAAAAAAAAACTTTGCTTTTAGTGGGTATCCTTGAATAATATATTAAAAAAAAAATAAATG
>JAQQBR010001831.1:1988685-1999671 GCA_030347285.1 Microctonus hyperodae
CATATTACAAATTATTTCATTTACATGAAAACTTTCAAGATGGCCGCGATTTTACAAATGTCGCAACATAAAAACATATAACAAGCTTCTTCGTTGTCGTCGTCGGTGACGTGTGTTATTTTATATGAGCGGGTATATCTCGACTGTGCCCTCTTGTTGTATTTAAGGTTGTCGTGTCAGTCAACAATACAACATACTGAACAATAATTAAATTAAATAAAAAATTCTCATATTCATTTAATCAATAGAAACATAATGAAGTACATAAGTATTTTTTTAGCACTCGTTATTGTCATACCAAATGTTTCAAGCTTGTACTTCCACATTGGTGAAACAGAGCGTAAATGTTTCATCGAAGAAATCCCCGATGAAACAACAGTTTTAGGTAATTTTATATAAATATTTTTCATGGTTATTAACCTACATATTTAATATTAATTAAATCATTCACTTGTTTTATTAATTATCAAATTCAACAGTTCATTACAAGGTGGAATTGTTCGACCCACGAAGCGGTGGATACATGCCAAGTAGTCCAGGTATTGGAATGCACGTTGAAGTACGAGATCCTGATGATAAAACAATTTTATCTCGAGTGTACAGTTCAGAGGGTCGTATAACATTTACCTCACATACTCCTGGTGAACATGTTATTTGTTTGTACTCAAACAGCTCAGCATGGTTTAGTGGCTCTCAATTAGTATGTTTTTTTCATATGTTACTGAACAAGAATAATTTTATATACTATTTGTTTATATGATTTGATTTTTATATCTTATTGATTGTATATAATTATTTTTCAGAGAGTACATTTGGATATTCAAGTTGGTGATCATGCTATTGATTATGCGAATTTGGCACAGAAAGAAAAATTATCCAAATTACAATTGAGAATTAGGCAGTTGCTAAATCAAGTAGAACAAGTTACGAAAGAGCAAAATTATCAAAGGGTATGATTGATTATTATTGGCCCCGCCAAATGACAACGGATTCTTGTAGAACTCGACGAAATAAGACTTTTTTCAAGAATACAATTTTTCGATATCTTGGTTTTCGAAATATCGAATTTCAAAATTTAAAGAATTTTGAATTTTTTTTTTTTTCAATGCATTTTATTTTTTAAAAACGTCTTATTTCTACGGGTTCTACAAAAATCCATAGTCATTTGACGGCGTCAAAGAAACAACATTTTTGCTGATTATTATTTAAATGTGTAAGTGAAAAAAAGATTGAGGAATTATTGAATTAATGAAATTTATTTTTGTTACTTTTAGTATCGTGAAGAGAGATTCAGGTTAACTTCTGAAAGTACCAATCGTCGAGTTCTTTGGTGGTCAATCACTCAAACAGTTATTTTATTGGGAATGGGAGCATGGCAAATGAGACATCTTAAGAGCTTTTTTGAAGCCAAGAAACTTGTTTGAATATATTATTACAATATGTGGAATACTCAGTGTTGCAAAATTTTTTCATGTTCTGTACAATCCAATAAATTTCTTGTATTTATCAGTAAAAGGTGTTTATGAACATTCACTTGTGTTTTATTTTATTGCAGATTTGTGAATTATAAGAGATGAAAATTTTTTTTTTTAATTATACGAAGAATGAGTAATTTTTTTTCTGAATATGAATGAGATATTCCAAATAACGAAAATCACTTTGTATTTATAAATAATAGTTTTCATCGAGTCTCAAATTTCAAATTTATTTATACATAAGATTTATCTTAAAAAATCTTTTTTGTCGACGGACAACTATAAAAAAAATTAGATTACCCCCGATAGCATTTACTGTATTCTCCACCAAATTCCAATTTGTGCAATCATGATACAGAGCATAGTGAGACCACAATATTTCACGATGTGTAATACGTCTAAATATCATATATTGTTAAAATCTAATTCTAATTATTTCATAAGGAGAAGTGGGATATTTTTCCGACGCGAACGAAGTGAGGCGGGTGATAGGCAGGCCATGAAAAGTCACTTCTTCAAATGAAATATGATATTTGTTTTGTCAAACATACAATAATGAGGTCATAATTTTATTCAGGTGGCTGCGAAGAAATAATTATAAAGTTGTTGGTTATGGTTGTTGGCAAAAAAATTTTTGACAGATGAATACACTAACATTAACCTATCAATTTTAGAAATGCAAGAGTTTTATCTAGTGTCCCCATGGCAATAACACTGTCCCTACAGTGTACGGGAGAAGAGATGAAAAAGTTGAACTTCTCCGCAGTCGCATCAGTACAATATAATGGCCTCATTATTGTACGTTTGAAAAAAAATATATATAAATGTACTCGTTAATGATTTGATAAAGTATATAAATAGATTTCTGATAAAAATTATAGGAATGCGATCTTTATCATAGGTGTTAACGCCGATGGCTATAAAATTGTTAAAAATAACTTGTTGGTAGAATCAAGTCATTAAAATGTAACCAATCATATTTTCCTATTGTTTTAAACTTTCACAATCGAAAATCGAAAAGAAAAATTTGAAATACAATTATTTCGAAAATACATGTAGAGATTAAAAGTTAGATATGATATGCTTTGAGATGGAGTACACTTGCGTTAAAATGTCATTTAGGTTATCAATTTTCAACGAAACAAACATTCTCAGTCTTGTCGAAGATGAAGCGTGTCTACGTGAATATAGGAGTTCTAGGGTGCATGCTACAAATATTAATTGGAAGCAGTTATGAGCTGTTGAATGGTATGTACACTAATTGAACTATTAAAAATCAAAACGTGTGTTGAATAAAAATTAATTATTTATTGTAGTTTGATGATGTGTTTAGTTAATCAGTGTAAAGTTGAGAATTTAATAAAACAAATCTAACTCTAGAGTAAATTATTTAAAACAAACCATTTATATTTCACTTAATTTTTATTTCATTCTCTGATTTAAGCACTTCCTTGCTCGCCAATATTAATATGTGGTATTAATGAACAATCCAAAAAGAACGATGACCAGAGTTTCTCCTGTAATTGCTTACCCAACGCGTATCGCAATCATACTACTCAGCAATGCATATTAAGTAAGCAATTAATAAAATCACTTGAACTAAAATCGCTCAATTAATATCGGATTTTATGTGTTTTTATTGTTATTGTAGAATACCAATGGGTAGAATATACATCCGAATTGTTTGGTGACTCGAGATTAGTGTACACTGACGTAAAAGATCCACATTTTGTCATCGTACGTTTGATATATAACAATGGTAGCATAGCTCCGTATGAAGGGTATGTTGAAGACTATATCAAAGCAATTACACCCGATCCTCCATTAAAAAACGTTTACAAACGATATGAGGTAATTAAATGGTATATTCTACACGCTATGTCTGATATTGTTGATATTGTCAAGTTTTATAATTCAACGAGAATATGATAGTTAAAAGATTTTGTGATTTTTCTCCATTGAAGTTATTTGATAATGATGAACTAATGTATAATTCAAAAATACTTCAAGGTCCTTCTAGCTAAATCTGCAAACCACTACAAATGGGTGCAATCGTCAAATGGCACAGTGGAAAAAAATGCAATTCTAGGTGGACAGATAAATCATGAAAAAGTTTATGTATGTCGAGTGAATATGGAAGATGTTTATTATATAGGAGTGGTAATTATACATTAATTATGTTTGTTTAGAGTTGATATAGAATATAAGAATTGCTTCGGTAATTCATGAATATAAATGTACATGAACCTTTTATTGCCTATATGAAACAACTGTAACTGATTATTCTGATATTTTAGATGCAATCCAGTAAACGCACGTGCTATGCGGTTTTATGGAGAAAATACCATTCCACTTACGAACTTCTAATTTATAAAATATAAATAGAGAAATGTTAATTTACTTTAATGAAAAATTATAAAATGAAAATTGAAGTTAGAATCTATCTTCTGTATTATTATCTTGTAAGTTATATACTTTTATAAATATGTATAAAGTAAGAGAATACAAAAGGTTGACATTTGCATGTAAAGCATAAGAAATAAAATTTGAGGAATTAAAATAAACTTTAAGACAGATATAATTGTTATTTAATGATGGACATTGGCTGGAAGTGGAGAATTATTTTAGTCTTGAATATTGATAATAGAGTGTTGCGTAAATACTCGTAAAAAAAGTGATTATTTGAGATTGTGAAATATTTTGATACGCGAATAGTGACGAAAAGAAATATATAGAATATAAATTGAAGGGAAAATGATTTTTGCGGTTAAAAAATATGTAAACATTTATTTAACAGGGAAATAACGAAAATAAAGACTAGAATATAAATAAATTTAAAAAAATTGGAGAATTATTTTTGTATTTTATTTAATGATGCAACATATTATATTCGGTTGAATTTTTGATATATGAGATAATATAAAATAAACTGAAAAAATTGGGAATTTTTATGGTTGATGATTGGATCATTGTTATAGAAATAATACTGTTGTATTTTTAATCAGCAAGATTTGAATTGAATTTCCCGCGCCATCGTTCACCAATCATACACACTTTCCGCCACTATATCCCAAAGTGCATTTTAATTGGCGCTCACATCAAACTTCCTTTGAAATAAGTCTGGATCATTCTAGAAACTTCTAGAAGCGTGTCTCGTGGTGCAACTTGTTGCCACGTACACGGTAGTACCGTAATGGTACACTCATTCACTTTCCAACGACTAAACGGATAAGTTGTTCAAATCAAAAGTTCATATTCAAAATTCTCAATCATCTCAATATTGCTAGTTGTCACACCGTGATCAATAATATCCAGTGTCTAGGAAGTATTGAATGTGAAATTTCAGTAGAAATCCACGGCACAATCAATAATATCACGATCGAGATCACATCAATTTCAACGGATAACCTCAATTTAAGCGATTTCAACGAGTACAAATTATTTTTACACATCACATAAAATCAAACACATTCACACTCTTCGAGGTATCATCATTTTGTTATAATTATTTTTACACACAACAATTACACATCAAAAAGTTTCAGATTTACCATTAATTGTATTTAATAATATCTGCCGGCAACGAAAATATATGAAATTATCATCATATTTTATATATTTCCTGGTCCTTCGAGCTGGATGAATAATTAATTTTAAATATATTAATCCGGCTCGAAGGACCAAACAATGTATGAAATTATCATCATATTTATATATTTCATTAATTTTATATATTTTATATATTTTCTGGTCCTTCGAGTCGGATTAATATAATTGAAATTAATTATTTATCCGGCTCGAAGGACCAAACAATGTATGAAATTATCATCATATTTATATATTTCATTAATTTTATATATTTTATATATTTTCTGGTCCTTCGAGTCGGATTAATATGATTGAAATTAATTATTCATCCGGCTCGAAGGACCAAACAATGTATGAAATTATCAACATATTTTATATATTTTTCTGAAAATTCTCCAATAAACGTTTGTCAATCCTTCTAAATTAAACGAACTTTTTCAATATGATTAGAATTTACTAACATGACGTTTTTCCTTTTTATAGATGAGGGAAAATCATCAACACAAAATATTTCTGAAAAACCAATTTGTAGAATAATATTGACATCGGCGGTTAACATTTGTGAAATCATAACCTAAATGTTACTGCATTTTATCGATAAAAAATAATGTTAACCTAAATATTTCTTTGAAATACATATTTTTATTATAAATCATAAAATAGTATTCACTTAACAAAATTATAAAATATTGTAAATTGTTAAAAAACTACGATAAACTAATATGTTCAAATGACAAAAAGATCTTTGGAAAATTACCGCTTTGGCGCCACCAGTTACCTCACACACACAAGTCCCATATAGCTATGTATATGATTTCTAGTACGCATGCGCCAAAATTGGCTTTTCAGGCTTCGTCACATCTTTCTCTACTGAATATATCATGGCGGATCTAAGATGATATCAAAAGAAAAGCATTCATTAATTTTTGCTTCAAACAACTTACAAGAATTAAATTTACCAATTGTATTATACAATTGATGAATAAATTTTTCAATAGAATAAATGAATCAATTATAAAATTCAGTTAAATTTGTTTTTTTTTTCTTTATTGTAGTCGAAAGCGTCACTTCATTTAAATTTTGAGGTTATAGTGAGTCAATGTATATAACAAAATGGTATAAAAATAAGTGTGGTTAGGAATCATTAAAGTGATATTTAATTTTATAAAAAATAATCCTTATCTTGTGCAAGATTTATATTATATAAATAATTTGAAATTTTGCAAAAATATGGCTACTCCAACAAATGGAAATGGAAATTTGGTAGATGAATTCGAAGAAGCATTTCAGGTAAAACACATATATACATACATATGCATTTTCATAACCTCTAATATTTATATCGAAATTAATGAATAATACTGAATTTATATTTAATTCCAGCAATGTCTAAATATTTTAACCAAAGAAGAAGGTTTAGGAAACAATAGTATTGGTAGTGGTCTTGCTATAGACCAAGATGAAGCCAAAGCTCAAGTTGAGCAAGTCACACTCAGGTTTATAGATCTTGCACGTCAGATGGAGGCATTTTTTCTACAAAAACGATTTTTATTATCAGCATTAAAACCAGAATTAGTTGTAAAAGAAGACATACACGATTTAAAACTTGAATTAACACGAAAGGATGATTTAATCAAGCGACATTATGATAAAATTGCTGTGTGGCAAAATCTCTTGGCAGATTTACAAGGATGGGCTAAATCACCTGCTTCAGGTCCAGCACCAAATGGTGATTAAATTATAAATCATAAATTATTAATCTCTATTTTCAATGAGGAAATAAATTATTTATCTGTTTTTTTTTTATTCTTTTTTTTAATATGGATTTTTATTGAACAGGACTCGCTAATGGTGGACAAGGACCACAAGGACCACCAGGTGCTAATGGAACAGGTGGAGTTGTGATGCAGCAGCAGCAACAACAGCAACAAATGCTACAACATCAACAACAACTTCAACAGCAGCAGCAACTACAGCAACATCAGATGCAGCAACAACAACTGCATCAACAACAGGTATTTAAGTAATGCCGATTACAAAAAAAAAAAAGTAAAGTTTGTGTTCTGTGGAAAATGGACACTTCCAATTTTACACATCTTATCGACAGGCTTCCATAATTTCCTCCATGACGCTTGATTTGTTGAGAATTATCACCAAAACAAAACGAAAAAATAATTGTTATATAATTGATCATGTGCCTGAAGTTCCGAACGTTCATTCAACAATAATTTTCGATCTCAGACAGAAAAATCATAAGAATAACGGGTGGTTGAATAATTTTTATTTCCTGAGCACTTAATATCTGAAGAGATTGAAATATAAATTTGGTTTGGACTTCTGAGATTGGAAATTATCGTTTAATGAATGTTCGGAACTTCAGGCATATATAATTGATCGTGTTTATACTTATGAATTAGATTGGGGAGAGAAAAAAAAAAGAAAATTGACATTTATATATTATATATTCCCTCAGTTAACGATGTATCTCCTCTACAATATTATTATCACTTGCCTAATGTTTGAATTTACATTTTCGCTGAGGCATAGTGTGAGAATTATTGGATATATATTTAGGTTGTATGTGTTTCAATCTTTTTTTTTTTAAACAAAAATATTATTTCTATTATTATTATTTTTGTTTTTTTTTTGTTATGAATGAACGCATGATTATTATGCAATGTGTGGATGTAAAAAAGCGCAAGGAAGATTGGAAGAGGAGTATATATTGTATAGCGATGGAAACAAATTACTGTGATTGAATAACGTGTTAGTTCTGTTAGTATATGTTACGATTAAAGCTAAAAGTTAGGTTTAAAAAACTCATGTTGAGTTAAGGTTAATCTGGGCTAATCTGATGGATATATCGTAGATTAATTAAGGCGGTGTATGTATGTTCAACCGCGCCAATAACGTGCTGAAAGAAAAAATTTCTTTTTGGGAGGGAACTTGTTTTTTACAGTTTAAATACAATTAAACAATGTTTGAAATTTATTTTTATAAATTTCCATTGTTATCCCTTCAAAAAAAAAAATTTTTTTTCTGGATTTTTCGTAGCTGGACATATATAGTACCCCCTTAATTCATACTTGGATTTAAATTTGCTTTTAGTTATTTTTTTTTATTCGTAACATAAACAATACGAACTTTCATTATTTTTATTTTCTATATTTCTAATCGATAATGAGAAAAAATTTAAACTACTCATCTTAGGTTTAGTATTAAAAATGAAATTATTACTCATTGCAAATAAGTAAAAGGGCACAAGAATAAACAATAAAAGAGTGACATCTTTTTGCTAGTAATTTACAATTAATAATCATCGATGATGTATAGTTGTATACTACATTTACATAAATAAATTTCAATTCATTATGTAAATTCCAGTGCCTTACGAAAAAAAAAAAATTGCAATTGGTCAATAGTCGCGCCGAGCCATTTGTTAATTTATTTTTGATTCAATATATGTATTAATATATTTAATTATCTCTAAAAGCAAAACGCAGAAAAATAAATTAAATAAAATAAAGAGAAAGAAAAAAAAATATTAAATTATTAATTTATACTTAGAATTAATTAATCAAGATTAGGCAAAATTGGTTTATTTTTATTTTATTTTTATTGTCTGAAGAAACTTTCATCAAACGCAATGTAAAGAAATAAATTTTAGAACACGGGGGAATTTTCGATAATTAATTATGATGCCAAAAAAATATTGTATATTACATAAAATGAAGTAAAAAAAAATGTACAAATTAACAAGGAAATATTTTCCATTTATAAATTCAATACAAACAATAAATGTTGGGAGTGTCAAACAATATTTCAAAGCTTTATAAATATTTATACAGTCGCAAATTTTAATAGGTGTCTCGACCAAAATTTTATTTCACTTTCAAGTGATTTTTATTTGCAATTTGTGAACGTTCATTACGTTATTAATATACATAAACATTTTCTCTGATTATTCTCTAATCTTCATGCTTTCTTTATATTTTTTACTATTTTCTCTGAATCCATTTCACCATTGGTATTTGTAATAATTTTGTTAATTATTATTAATATAACTTTTTCTGTTCTTCTTTTTATACTTTAATCAATCTATCGATCAAGTCTTAGAGATAAAGAATCGTAATTCTAATTATTTGCTGAGAGCTATAAATCATCGAAAATAATTAACAATCCTACATTTATTTTTTCTTTTAAATTTATATTTAATTTAAATTCACCATTCTCAATTTCTAATGCTCAGATATCCGTACATATATTGAATCATTGAGTGATTATAGTAATTTTTTTTTTCCCGATAAAAAAAATATTATACACCGAATAAAATTTTTTGCATGATGAATTTTGAATTACTGCATGTGAAAAAATGTCGTCTGATAATTTCTGGGGAAAAACAAATGGTCAAACACATTTTATTTAATATAATAAATGCAATTACTCTATAATAAAAAAAATGAAATAGTAAATCAATAGATAATCTATCGAAGGAAAATATAACTAGATTTAAAAAACAAAAATGAAAAAGTCACACTTTTTCAATCCGTCATTCGATTTGACGGTATAATAAAATTATTCTCCATTTGTGTTGTCATACAAAACATACACATTACAATAACACATTTCAGTGTCGATAGTTAGTTTATCTGTAGAATAAAAGCTCTTTTTAATTGTAAATCATTGTGCTTTCTTTCATTCACCTCGCCTCACTCCTAGATACATATAATTATATAAAATTACTCCCATTGATTAATTTATATCAATAATTTATCATCACTGATATTTCTTTTTATCTCCACAAATTTGCTTGTATTTATTTATATTTATTCAAATTCATATCTTTTTTTTTCAATTTTTCCTCGTGATATTTATCACCTGCAGGTCGAGAAAAACAAAATGCTAAAGAAAAAAAATATTAAATTATTAATTTATACTTAGAATTAATTAATCAAGATTAGGGAAAACTGGTCAATGGATTTTTGTTTTATTTTTATTGTCTTGAGATATTTTCATCAAATGCCAATATGTGAAGAAATAAATTTTAAAACACGGGGAAATAATTCAATTTCAATAATTTAATCATAATACCAAAAAAATACTGTCATATAAAAGTAAAATTAGCATATGTATGCTAATAAATACCGTATCTCCTAAAAGAAAATAATAAAAGAATCAATAATTCATCCACATTTATAAATATCATTTAATTTCATTGAATAATTATTCAAATAATTTTAATTAATCAAAAATGTTGTATTAAACTTGGCGTTGCAGGTACAACCAGGTACATCACCAGTTCCACCAGGTCTTCAAGGCGTTAATGTTGGTCAACAGGGAATGTTCATGGGCCAGGGTATGGGCGCAGGAAGAGCAGCAGGTTTTCCAGTTGGTGCTGTTGGAAATAGTGCATTACAAGGTCCATTGGCATTTTTGGAGAAGACTACGAGCAACATCGGCATGCCCGAGAGGCGGAGTTGACGCGGAAGGGGGAGGGGGCGGGGACGGGGTCGCGGTAGAGGCCGAGGAAGAGGTCGCGGTGTCGGTGGTGTAATGCCACCGCCATCACCAATCCTCGACCCCACCGATTCTGTATCCTATGCTGCTGCTGCCGCCGCTGCTGCGGCCGCCGCCGTCGCCTCCTCACCCCTTCCCTCTCAACAACAACAGCCTCCACCCTCATGCACCTGATCAATTTTGTTTTGCCTTTATGTTCAATTTTTTTTTATTTTATTTGAAGCACATCCTTTATGCGTTTATCATTTTCCAAAACATTCCAATAGAAAATATTGTTGGGTGTATGTGTGTGTGTGTGTCTGTGTGTAATATTGATCTTTAATTTAATTTTTTATTCGGATAAAAGAATTTTTATTTGTTTTTTTAATTTCTTTTATTTTATTCAAGGGGAAAGAATTTTTTTTTT
>JAQQBR010001831.1:2008790-2042225 GCA_030347285.1 Microctonus hyperodae
AATCAAATGAGAAAATTTCAAATTCAATGATCGAGTTCTTAATATTAAAATTAAAAGCTCATTTTTAATGGGAATTTTTTTTTTCAATGTTTAGAATGATATTTCGCCAATGAAACAAAAATTAAAAAATAGTCGCCTCAAACGGAGCACCATAATATATACATACACATCATTCATATGTGTACTCACATACAAAACCAATACACACATACATACATATACATTTGTTGTTTGATATATTAATAATCAATTGAGTACATCAAAATTGAATATCATTTAATCATTGAGACGCCATAATTTCAATACTCAGCTGAAAAATATAATTCTATATTAATATTCAGGCAATTTTATTGTATTAATTTACTGAGAAATGCATAATACAAATATGTATTCACATAAGCAGAATTGTATACATATGTACTGTTGTGTTACACTTATTAAAATGTATAATAGAATAAAAAAAAAATTAACACGTGGAAATCGATATTTATTTCTAATAGTGTAATGGATAATAGTAATTTCAAAAAATATTAAATATTCATGATGAATATACCTTCATTTTGAGACAGCTGCTGTAGGTACGAAATTGATATGAATTATTAGCAAGTCGCAGCACCACCTTAGTCCCAATACCTCCAACGAGAAATAATACCATGACTTGCTCGAACGTGAAGGAAAGAAATCATCGGCGCAACGCCAACAACTCCAAAATTTCTCGTCAACATCATTGGTCAATTTTCTACATTAGATATTTTGAAACAGCGCAAGCGTCGTATTGTCCGCCATTTTGAAATGTATTGATCAGTTGGGGAATATTTAAATTGTTATTGGAATTATAATGAATATAAAAAATGTTGATTGTTAAGTAATAATGGAAATATCTTTTATTGGATATTAAATTATATGGAATATGTTGTTTTGATATTTGTTTAAACGAATATAATTTTTGTTTGATTTTTTTCCCGCCATTTTACATTTATGCCGGATTGTGTGTGTAAATAATGTATACTATACACACATGCGCAATGGTATTCTGCGCATGGTGTAAAATAACAGTAAGGTATGTATGTACTTTTGATATAATTTAATTCTTAATCTCGATTGGTTTAATGAATTTACCACTCTTTTTTCTACCAATTTCGAATCGTAATAATATTTAACATCAATTCGCTTCATGAATCGATATTCTATTAAAAAGAATTAACATTTCATTAATAGAAAGCAAATCAATATCACATAACCAACAAAAAAAAATTTTTTTTTAATAATACAAACAACAAATAATTATTAATTTTATATTATATTATTATTATTCTACTATAATTCAAGAACAAATATGTTTATTTACAATAATTATAACAACCAATATATCATAAAACACAATTGTAATTATTGAATAAAATAAAATATCATCATCAGACAAATTTGAATTTAATCCTGATCACAATAATTAATTTTCTAAGATGTAATTTTAAAATCCTATCAAATTCTCTCATACATCAATAAAAATTCACAAAAATAATAAATTACACATTACAACACAATATTCAAGTTTTCAATATCTATTTTCACTATAAATATTTTATCTACATATTTAAATAAAAAAACATAGGTTACAACTGCTGAAAGGTACATATCTTATACATATGCATATAGTATACCACATATCCTGATCGGCTCTCAAATCGTACTGTAAGATCGGCCATGGTCGTTGATGAAGCAACGACCTAAACTTCATTCCTTGTGTGTCTTGTAATCCATTTTGCATAGTTAATAAAATCATAAACATACGACTTGAAATTGACATTAATAAAAATTATCCATTCATTCAATTTTTAAATAATAAAATTCCATCAATTTTCCTCTTATCAATAAAATCAATAAAATGATATATGAATATAAAAATAAATATATTTATCAAATAAATATGGCTTGTGAATAAAGAATTATCCAGCGACATTCCAGCTGCCTCAACGAATGTATTTGGAATGCTGAAAGATCAAGATGGTGGTAACCATAAAGAGAAGGCACAGTTATGTCATGAATTGACATTAATTATTTTTCATATTAACGTATTTCAAGTAAGAATCTATAATATAAATTATTTATAATTCAATACAATCATATTTATCATTATAAAAATTGATATAATAAATCACTTGATATTTAACATACTGTATATAAATATTAAACTATACACATTATAAATATATAAATAAATTAATTTGTTCTGATAGGTTGAAGAATGGAATGGATAATTCATGCCCTTTGCTATTGTCCTCATATGGCGATCAGAGTGGATCTGATCGAAAAATTACTCATCAACTTCAAAAGCTTTCATTATATACTTCAGTATCTGATTCAATTGATTTGGGATATCACACACTTGATAATAATCCATGCAGATCATCATCGTCACCTTCTATTATCAAAGTTCCAATTAGGCAACATCAACAGCATAAACGAAATTACGCTATTGGTATATTGCAGTTAGATGAGAATGTTTTATTAAAAATTTTTAGTTGGTTAAGTACACGAGAACGATGTACATTAGCACAAACTTGCCGGAGACTTTGGGAAATAGCGTGGCATCCATCATTATGGAAAGAAGTGGAAATTCGTTATCCTCAAAATGCGACAATCGCATTGAGATCAATTGCAAGACGTGGATGTCATTCTTATATTCGAAGATTAATTGTTGAATGTGCTACTGGATTTTCTGGATTATTTTCATTGCTACCATTTGCGAGTTTAACATCTCTAGTGCTTCGTCATTCGCGACGAGTTAGCGATGCAAATGTGACAATAATATTAGACAATTGTGTTCACTTGAAAGAACTTGATTTAACTGGATGTGTTAATGTAACACGAGCTTATTCTCATGTAGGTTCAACGCAATTGGAATCATTAGATCTTAGTGATTGTTATGGAGTTGATGACTCTGGATTAGTATTGACACTCTCACAAATGCCACACCTTACATTTCTTTATTTGCGTAGGTGTGTTCGGATAACGGATACAAGTCTTATTTCAGTTGCGTCTTATTGCACTTGTTTACGACAATTTTCCGTGTCTGATTGTACACGTGTAACGGATTTTGGAGTTAGAGAATTAGCTGCTCAACTTGGACCATCATTGAGATATTTTTCTGTTGGTAAATGCGATCGAGTTTCTGATGCTGGTCTTCTTGTTGTTGCTCGACATTGTTACAAGCTTAGATACTTGAATGTTCGTGGATGTGAGGCATTGAGTGACAGTGCCACTATTGCATTAGCTCGAGGTTGCCCAAGATTACGAGCTTTAGATTTGGGTAAATGCGATATTGGTGATCTAACACTCGAGGCACTCTCTACTGGATGTCCTAATCTCAAAAAATTATCTCTCTGTGGCTGTGAGCGTGTTACAGACGCTGGATTAGAGGCACTCGCTTATTATGTACGTGGATTACGGCAATTAAATATTGGTGAGTGTCCAAGAGTAACAAAAGTTGGTTATCGTGCAGTAAAAAGCTACTGTCGACGTTGCATTATTGAACATACTAATCCTGGATTCTCGAGTTGAAATATTTTAATGCTTTTTCATTTGTTTTTATATTTATTGCAATGATGCAATATTTATTTCAACATTTAATAACATTCATGAATTATTTTCATAAAATATATTTATAAATTTATGCAAATTATTTTATACTTTGAATTATCAAAGACAAACATGAATTGGCTGTATAATTTTAAATAACGATATATATAAATTTATATATATGTATAATAAAACATATATATATTTATTTAGAAATGTTTTTGTAATATTTAATAATAAAAAAATTGATTAATTAAATATTATTATGTATTATTAATATCATAATTTTAAATATTTATATATGAATTTTCAAATATATACTTTTGTATTTATTTTTTAGAGTTGACTCGATATTTAAATTTTCTCCTTTGAAATCAGCAGTGGTACTCAATCCACGACGTGCAGCAGCAATAACAGAGTATATGTATGTGATGAATCAACATCATTGCGAATAATTTCGGCTTTGTGATATTTAAAATTTCATTTTTTTAATTATTTTTGGTGCGCATGCGTTAATATCAGCCATCTTTTTTGTACTGTAGTAAAAAAACATGTTATGCCGGGTACACACTAGGCGAACAAACATCAGCGAAAGAATTCGGCCAATGTGGTCGACGTATGACAAACATTTTCGTTCGCGTTCGCCAAGGTTTGCTCGCCACGCGGTACATCAAAAGGAAATTAGGCCGAATTCGTTCGGTTTGTTTTCTGGTGTGGACGGGTTTACTGTGCAATGCAAACAGTTAAGCGTTACGCGTGAATATGTATATTATTTTCAAGCTTAATATAAATTATGGACGTTTTTCTATTTGATTCAATTTCATTGATTAATATCGGGAATATGAATGTTATTCAATTCGCTACAAAGCACATACAATTCCGGCGAAAATGAGCAAACGTCAATGAAAGAATTCGTTCGTATTTGTTCGTGTAATTTTTGCTGTTTCCATATGCTAGACGTTTCGTGAAATAATGCTTCTTTTCCAAAACAAACATGTAAAAATTGTTTATCAAAATGGCGGTGCATAATAGTTGTTGTGTGGTTAATTGCAAAAATACAGGCAGAAATAGTAACTGCAAGTTTTATACATTTCCAAGGGCAAGTTGGAAATTAGAAAAAAGAAAAAAATGGATAAATGCAGTTAAGAGAAAAAAGTAAGCAATATGTAACCAAAATTTTTAGCATGCCTTAGACTTGTGTAGGCGTGGATAAGCATTTCATGGCTATATTATATATGCAATGATAATTAAATTAATTGATGATATAATTGTCGATTTTGAATAAAAAAAAGTTTTTTTTTAGTCCTGATGGATCGCCATGGACCCCAAAACCAACAGATACCATATGTAGCGATCATTTTATTGGAGGTCAAAAGTCAGAAGAGGAAGCAAGCCCAAGTTATATTCCAGTAATATTTCCTACAATATATAAAAAACAAAAAGTCAATGAAAGAACATCTCTAAGCAGGTGCAAAGTTTAAACTAATGAATTGAAGTTGTGATAAAAAATTGCAATGTCTTATTTAATAAAATTTTTTTTTAATTCTTTATAGATATACACGTTTTTTGAATCGAGGAAAGGCTAAAAAAGATAATATAAGATCGCCAATAATAACTAACACTAAACGAACTTCACAGAATAATTATATTAAAATGGGTTGTAAAGTCATGATTGATGTTGATTCGGATGAGAATGAAAAAATTGACAAAGATTGCCAAGTTTTTTTTCTCTCTGACTTATACGAAGTTGGGAGAACATTTATTTGTAACAGATATATGTGCAAAAATGATAAAAAATGTGATGCAGAGATTCAAACAGAAATAATTGATATGAACGATGAAATGGATAGTTAGTCGGAAAAAGTACTCAGATGAAGAGTGTTAAGATAAGATAAAAATTTTCAGCTTTATGTGTTTTATTTAGTATTCATAGAGCAATTGTTTCCAGAATTATTTAGACGACTTTAGCTACAACAGCAAATTTAGTTTCTTTTTTATTTCTTCAAAATTTCTCTAGTTTTTTTTCTTTGTTCATCGTTTGGGGATTGAAAAGTTATTTCATAATTTATTGCTTCAAATCTAGTTTAAATTATAATATCTATTTGTCAAACAAATTATCATAAATTAAAATTATTTATCTTCATTTTGGAAGAAAACTTCGATTAATAATTTATATTCTTTATATACTTATCTGTTTTATTATTGTTATATTATTTTTTCTCCTTCAAGAAATACAATTACACTTTTCAATTAATAATAATAATAACTTTTTCATTATATTTTCTACAAACATATTTTATATTATCCCCCAATTTTCGAGCATAATTTAGTGCAACTATCAGATGTCATTTCCACACCTCAAAATTTTTCTCACTACAGCACCACTTGCGTATAAAATAGAAACTATTATCCGTGAAATAAGTCGATAAAACAGTTTCTGCCAAAAATTTTTTTTTTGACAAACTATAATTATGATAATTTAATATTTATACTCATCATTTGATGACGAATTTTCTAGATGTCAATTTACGCAAAAATTAATTTCACTACTGACACTAACAATCATTCACTGAGGAAGAGAATACATCTTCATAATTTAAAAATTATAAAAACTTTAATTATCAATACAATTTTGAGGTTAAGGTTAATAATTACCTAACAAAACATAAATATGAATAGATCTGTGAGACGTAGACAACAAGGATTAGAATATGGTCTTTATTTATTAGGAATGCAAGCAATTAATTATGGAATTGATAAAATTCCTTCAGTAACCCTCATTGGCATTATTGCTCAGGTAATTTCATTAACCTCACTATAACACTATTAAAAATTTATTCCACCTTATCACAATTTTTTTTTTATATATTCGCAGGCGCTGCTGTATATTGGTGTTATTCAGGTGCCATGGAATTCTGAGGATGTATGCATATCAGCAGTGAAAATATTAAAATATCGAGATTGGCGATCATTTGTATTCTCCAATTTTGAACATGGATCTGATATGCATTTGTATTATAATATGATATCATTTATTCTCAAAGGAAGTTATTTAGAGCGAATGTATGGCTCAGTTAATTTTGGGATTCTTATTGGAGTCATTTCACTTGGTTGTAGTGCATTATATGTTGGTTTGTCATGGACATTGACCCAATTAACAGCAGATTATTCATATTACACTACGTGTGCTATTGGATTTTCTGCTGTGCTATTTGCATTGAAGGTGATTGTTGTTTGCGAAGAGCAAGATAGACCACATGATGTTGGTGGATTACGTGTACCAAGTCGATTTGCCGTTTGGGCTGAATTAATTTTAATTCATTTACTTGTACCGAATGCGTCGTTTGTTGGACATTTGGGTGGAATTTTAGTTGGATGTATTTATTGTTATTTACCAATTGGTGCAGTTATTGATAATATTATTTATGGCATCACTGGAAAACCAATAATTCATGAAGAAGCTTTTTACTTTAGGAGACGATCAATTTTTGTTCGTTAACAATATGTAAGAATGAAAAAAAAAAAAGAATTTTCATATTATGAATATTTATTTATTTATTTTGTACAAAAAATATCTTTGAATAATTAATAGAACAAATTATTTGTGAGAAAGTATTTTATAATCACATTTATTTTCTTCTTTATATGAGTTATTTTAATATTTACAATGTATTTTGTTCTACTTTTATAAGTAGAATATATTTATCTTTATTTTTTTTTTCATGTTGCTTTGGTAATGATGAAATGAAAAATTATTATTCAAATTGTTTTTTCGCCACTGGCATTATGCTATTTCGCGGCCAATACGACGTAATAAAGTATTTATTATAGGATCAACTGAAAAAGAAAACAAAAGTTAATAATGTACAATGTTTGACTGTGATTATATGTACTTACTAGGGTGCTTCGTTTAAAGTGACTATTTTTTAATTTTCGCTGCAGTGAGGCAGTTGACGGAATATAATTTTGCGTGAAGAACTTTTAAAGAGTAAGCGATTCTGTATAATTTTTTCTGAGAATCGATTGAATAGCATGAAATACTGCGAAGTTATAGATAAAACAAAAAAAAAAAAGTTGAGATTTACGTGTTAATCAAATAGGAAAATTTCAAATTCAATGACCGAGTACTTAATACCAAAAATTAAATGCTCATTTTCGATGAGAATTTTTTTCGCAATGTTTAGAGTGATATTTTTCACTGGAACGAAAATTAAAAAATAGTCACCTCAAACGAAACATCCTAATACTTACCCTTGACTTCATGAGAATTATGATAATATGGCACATCATGAAATGTACAATATGCACTAAATTTTCCAAAAACTTCTGGATTAGTATCAACTATTCCAGTATGTAAATATTTTTTTACCAATGGCTTAAGCTCTGAAATAAACAAAAATAATTTTATATCTTCATATCAATTTTTTAAATTAAAAATAATCATTAAATAAAATACCTTCTGCCCATGCATTTATAACAAAAGCAACTCTTTGGTGAATAGATAAAACACTTTCGATACTGAGAAGTGTGCTAGATCTTTCATGTTGATTCTTCAACAACATATGAGATGAAAGTAATTTAATTTGCCACACCAAATAATTACTCGGTCGTTTATCAATGGCTTTAATACTCTTGTATAAATTCACCCAAAGTGGTAATAAACTAACTTTGTCCTTGACAACACATTCATAAACAATAATAGCCAGAGTTTGTAAAAAATGTTTTTCCGAGTTGGAGGCATCCAAATAATCAATATGAGAAATATTTATCAAATTCTGATTATTTTTCATAAGCGATGACACCTCACAAATTTCCATTTTTTCCAATGAATTCTCATTTAATTTTACTCGTTCAATTGTATCACTAAAGTTATTTATACCATATTCAGAATCAATTTTACTATGACTCGTGATACGTTTATGAAGAAAATACTTAACAATATTTAATACAATTTTGTCATTGGTAAACGACGTAACATGTTCTTGTCTTGCTGCCCATGGAATAACGTCATCCATTGTCAAAATTTGTGCTATAAGACTCTTAAATCCATGAGGATCTTCTATATAAGATAAACATCCAGCTTTTTGTTTAACATACAGTGAATCACATTTAGCGAGCATACCCTCAAGTAATTGCCAATTGTGTCCACGTTCAAAAACAATTTCCCAATATCTGTCATCCTTTAATTCAACTTTTTCCAAACTCTCCAATTGTGGAAGTAAACATGGAGCGGTTAAAATAATATCTTGACCTTTAGCTAATTTTTCCGATTTGAAAGTCAATTTAACTGTCGCATAACAATGCTTTCTATTATCAATATCTTGCGGTAAAATTAATCTTGGCTGAGCAGCAAGAACATAAAGATGTCTTAACGCTTGCAAATGATACCTATTATCATTGCTGTGCGTTGGAAATTTAGGAAATAATGAGATAATTAATGCAGCGACTGCACTTGGACTATTTGAAAGTGTGTAACGTCCACCGCCTAAAAAAGTTAAGCCCAATGCCATATGTGTAGCTAAATGTGATCCATAAGTAACAACACTACCAGTTGGTCCTACTCTCGTTCGAATTTGTCGACATAATCTCATAATATCTAAATTTCCCGTACCGGCCATTACAACAGCCGATGCTAAAAGTGTTACATTAAGACATGTCTCAATTGTCGATTTTCCAGCGAGTTCACCCACTGATTTATAAAGTAATGCTGCAAACATCTGAGTATAATTAAATAAAGTTTTAAAAGCATTTTCATTTGCTGTTCCTGCGTATTTAAAACCCAACGCCATACAAGCACCAGCAATAATATTGCAATACGCTTGATTCATCGTTTCTAAATCAACATGAAGTGTTATTTCTGGTGTTGGTTTTTGCAATCTATATTTATAAACAATATCAGGAACATGACTGGATACCCAAGCTCGAGTTGGTTCAATATCATCCCACATTATCAATGAGCTTGCAAGTATTCTTAATAATAATAAATCCGGTCGAACAAAATCCAAAAGAAATTGTGTATCAGGTGCGCGCATCCATTCGGCAACTGCACGATTTCCCGTATTAAAATACATGAGACCAAGTGCAATAGTTGCACCAGGACTCGTTACATCAATGTTTATTGAATCACCTTCACGTATTTGATAACTTGGTGATTTGTATTTATCTTTTTGCGCCCCGGTAAATGGTCGAACATTTCCACCGACCATATAATAATGCAGAGTATCTGGTATACTTCCTAAATCTGTTCCACCGCCTCGACCAAGAACAACAAGACCCAGTGCAAGTCCAGCAGCAAGTGAATAAGATTCTCTATCAACACTATTTTTCATTTCCGGTCCAGGTGGTCGTCCAATTTCTGATAAAAGCGCATATGAAATATGTCGATGCGCAGTACCTTCATAAACTAATCCAACGCCCATTAATGCAGCCACTTGAACATTTTGTTGGACATTTAATTCAATACTCGTTGGCGGAAGTAATGTTTCAATATGTAACGATAATAATTTAGTCATCGAGACGTCCATTGTGCCTCGATGTGTAGCAGATAAACCAAGTAAAAGGCCAACATTTGTTGTTTCATGACACTCTACTAAATATTCATACATACTAAATGGCGCGAGATTTTTCAAGTGTCCATTGAGACCTAATGCCATTAAAAATCCTGAATGTTCAATTCCACATTCACTCTGTTGTTGTTTATTATAAACAATCCATGTTGAATCAATGTCAGATGCATTAGGATGAATTCGCAGACCAGCTGCGACACCATTGTGAAATAGAGGCCAGAGATTCATATTTGGTGGCACATCAATATGACAGAGTTCAATAGTAGTTCCACGCAATGCAGTTTTACCAGTCAAACATAATCGTGGAATCGGTAATTGTTCAGTTATAATTGGTGTTGATGTTCTTAACGTAAACATTCCTCTTGCTACAGGCAATGCCATTGTTCGAGAGCACACAGCGCATAAATGTCGTTCTTGTTCCTCGATAAATTCATGATCACTTACTTCAGGTCGTTGGACAATAGCTATTCGTACAGGTCGCGCTGAATTAAGTAAACGACGCAATTCAGCGATTCTATGATCTTTATTAAATCTTAATTTAAGAATTGAATCGTCAAATGACATTCCATCATCTTGCTCTGGATCACGAGCTATATAATTTGATGATCCTGTTGATTCTGCAGTTGAGTCGTTGTCATTTGAATTTATTGAATGTTTTTCTAAAGCAGCCAAGTCTTGACGATCAATCAATTCATAAGCTTGCGCTGGCCAATTAACCGGTGGCCTTTCTCTACATCGATGCATTACATCTTTAAGTATGAGAGAAATACCCGGAGGTAATATGTGCAAATCTTTTTTTTCCAAACCCATTTTATGATAAAGATAAATTATCCGATCAATCGATGGGTTTTCAATTTTTTTCACAATTTCATTCTCATTTTTTACACTTACAGTCTCTTGATAATCAACTCTACTACCTATTGGCACAATATTCTTCACGAATTTATCCATTTCTAATTCATTAGTATTGTACTGGTGTGCAATTAAAGCAATCAATTGAATGATAAATTTTGTTCGTAAATTAACACGATTCAAATGTGGATACGGAGAAATTTCTACACCCATTAAAAGTTTATTTACAGTTTCAAAAACACTTGGTGGCTGAATTGGCATGTAATTTAACCAGATAATTTTTTGTAAATCTTGAGGCGTCACTTGAGATTTTTTATTCGAAGTGTAACAATAATTCGGGAAATCTAAGAAATAATAATGCGAATACATCGGTAAATTCAAATCATTACCAAGTTGATGAAGCAATTGTGCTAACAGCGGCAGACTTTCTGACATAACACAATTAAGTTTAAGATCTTCATAAAGAAGATGAAGTGAAAAGAGTACAAGTGGAAAATAAGGAAATAAAATTGCTTGAGAACTAATTTTTCCAACGTTCTCAATTAAACCTGTATTATTCAAACATTTACTGCTATTATTTGGGCCCGTAAATTTTTTCAAATGTAAAACATCTTTCATAAAATTTTGCGAATGTTTATGCTCCAATGATCCTAATATATTCATCCAATCATCTTGAGTACCAGATTCATTTGTTCTCTGTTTTTTCGGTACAACAGTTGGACTATTTCTCTCTGTATAATTATCTTCATCATTTTTCCTTATCAATTCAAGTTTATCAACTTCATAACCAAGTAATGTAAATAAAACAACCATAAATAAATGCCACTCTTGTGCAAGAGAAAAATCCTGCGGACCTGGCGCATTGCGTGCCCCATACCACTTTACCAATAATTGCATAGCTAAATCACGTTGAAGAACACTTCTAAGTGCACTTAAACATTTAGTCACCAACGGCGATGTGCTTAATGTTGGTAATGTCACACGATAAAATGATTTATTGCTGTATTCGAGAGTTATTTTATTTCCCACTGCGTCTTTGAGTCCAATTAATCCTATATCAATTAAAGAATTATCAAGTAACATAGGCGGACGACAATTTCCACCGACTGGACTCAAAGTGTGTAAAGCCTCCTCGAATTTAATATCATAAGCCGATGCGATATTTTGTGATATCAAAGAACTCCTACGTGGAAATGGTGAATTTAATTTATTATTCATATGATTAGAAAAATAATTGCATCCACTTATTGTTGGCAGTAATAAACTTGAAATGTGAACTTTTCCAATGCACACAATGCCTGAATAAAGTGACACACCATTTGATAAATCAATTATTGCAAACATATTTAAGTTAGGTAAACTCACAGCGTCTTTAGCGCTAATACTTGTAGCCATTCCAAATATAATTTGTTGTTGTTTATTAGTTTTCTCTAATCTTACAAGGCACAATTGCGATCTTGTAGGTACTAAATATCCTAAATAGCCTTGACCAACTAAATCAGTTGTCAATAATACTTTCGATGCTTTTCCTGGCATTATATCCTTTTGCAAATTTATATTTTCTGTCCAAACATGATCAAGACAAATTTCCGGATACAATGGTTTGCTAGTAGTTCTCGGAACATCCTGTAAATGAAAACTGTTTAATGTAAGATTGTGATGCGATTGACACATCATTGTTGCCATAGTATTTTGATAAATTCGTGTTTGATGTATCATAGAACCACCGCCTATAAGTGGTGAAAACGTGGGATAAGTTGGTGATTGGCAACGTGAGATCGTTGCCATTGGACTTTGTGATCTTGAATGAGTAGAATTTTGATGCTGTTGTGAAGGTGAAGGACCAGCACCAGTACCACTACCACCACCACCAGCACCACCTCCGCTACATGAAGCTGTATATGACGTTCCACGTGAACCAAATGGACTACTTGATAATCCCATTCCAATTCCACTCAATTGTCGATTTGGTATACCAAATAAATTCATTTGTGATTTTGTGTTGGAACTTTTATTTGATATATTACCACCCAGATGAAGTGGTGAAGCGTTTGTTGAATTATTTAATATACTTGTCGTCATGTCACATAAAACTTGACGCTCCTCCATCGATGCTTTACGAATTTTATATACTGAATGTAATCCATTTTTCGTGTCATAAACAACAGCTAGTGATGGTTCAGCGCTTGTGAATACTATTTGTTGATTTGATTCACACATGTAATTTACGCCACCATGTTTTATTAATACAGGACATATTTCATCTAATGGATGCGTTAATGAAAATGCTATTGGTAATGTGCTATTGTTTATATCAGTTTGTGCAGTCCATCTACTTGCTTCAAGCGATGTAGAATGTGAAGATGTTGGTACTTGTGATTTTTCCATTAATATTCCATATTTAGTTGGCCACACAGCTGATATTTGAAACTGTAAACTTGACACATAATCTTCACCTTTATCTGTGAATACTCTAAGTGTATATGAATCAAACAGGCATATACATTCTATAGTATTTTCAGTTTCATTATCGTGACTTTCTTCATCTCTTTTAATTAAACTTGGTGTAGTTGTGCTAAATGTACTCCATAAAGCATATTTAATGTCAGAATCACATGTGTATGATGTTTGTAAAACTCTAGTAAATTGCGTGCCTTTAGAATGAATAGCAATTTTGCCAGAGCAATAAAGTTCTTCCTCGCCAAATACTTCACTAGCACGAACTAACCAAAATTCCTTTGGTGTTCGATCTGATATATTTACTTGACTCAATTTTTGGAGAAGAGCACTATCATTTTGGGTCGTTTGATTTTCTAAATTTTGTTGATGAATAACAGACCCAAGATGTCGTTGATAAGTCTGGCGTCCACCTGGTACATACTCCTATTATAAAATAATTTATTTGAGGTTAGGAATTGTAAAAGGTAAAAATATAAAATTAAGATTATGGTAATTAAATATGATTATTAAAAATATCATCAATGATTAATATTGAAAATAATATGTTGTAATTTATTATTGTACCAGCGGATCTGAGGCAGCAATCATTCTTTCCTTGGTTTCATCCAGATTTGCAGAATTTATTTTTAATATAATGTAGGAGAAAGAATAGAGTGATATTTTTTATTAAATATATCTAAAACGTTCATAAATTTATTGAATGATATGAAATTCACGCTATTGATGACATAGTTTATGGATAATGTACATGACTTGTTGATTTATAGGTTAAACATGGCGGCAGCCATCTTGAAATGACGCTAAAAACGTTGTATATATATATATTAGGGTGCTTTTGAAGAGGCAATTATTATTTTTTTCGCTTTACTGACTCACACTCTCTTTCTCTCAATATTCCTTACCAACTGTTGAAATTGTCGATAATTAGGAATTTCATATCTATAAATATTGATTTTAGGTTATATTTTCTTGTTGTTTACTTCGATATTTGAATCGTGATCTTATCATGCAGACAACATTATTATTTATCATAAAAAAGTTTTTTCGTTAATTATTTTATTTACTGACGATTAGAATGCCGAAATTCCATGATCGCTGTTGTAATCCAATGAATTTGAAGAAACATCTTATTAAATCCGGCTTACGGAAAATATCTCACACTTTAGTAGTCCGTTACAATATGTCACCCCAGGATCGCATATGCTCTGGGTGTTATAAGAAATTACTCCACCCCGATAGTAATAAATGTTCTGTTAAAAGTAGTGACCCTGAAACTCCTCCTGAGTATTTTGAAAATGAGCAAAATGTTAATAGTAAACCTATTACTGATGTTAACGATTCTCAAGTCAACACTTTAACATGTATTTCATTAAATATTTGCGTAGCGAATTCAATAATATCGAAATTTGTGTATATTTATTAATTACAGTACATAACTTTTTTGCTTTCTAGATCAGCCAACAACAAGTTTTGAAATATCATCTATCGAACAAAGTTGTTCATCGTTGCCTGAATTAAGTCCGGATATTGTTTCAACTATAAATGAAGCTTTGTTATTATTAAATGAATCTCCAATTACTTCACAGAAAATAAATATGGATACGTTTTTGAACGAATAGTCATTCGTGTTGCTCATAATTTAACAAAAGCATTAGAAGTTGAAAATGATTTGAATAATGAATTCTGCGATGTAAATACTGTTGATATTAATTGGTATTAATTTTATTATAACCATTTCATCTTAAAGTTTCAAAAATGTTTTTCTTTTCGGATGATGCACCTCAGCAATATAAAAATTACAAACATTTTATTAATTTATCCTGTTATGAAGAAGACTATGGCGTAAATCTTCAAATATTGACATCAATACAATTGTTCGACTCGTCGTTTCAAAATTTATCGAACGTCAATATCAGGTTTTCAGCAGTCTAAGAATATCAGACAATAAAAGAACTATGCGATTGCTTTGAAAATGTTGAACCAATACTGGTAACACGAAAAATTCGTAAAATTACACCTTTGTTAAAATCATACTGTGGAAGTAAAAGACATATTCAGTCTCAGAAAAGTATTCACGTCATAGTAGAATAAAAAAAAATCAAAAAGCAATCTTTAAGTGTTAAAAAATAACAAAAAGAATTAGTTCAAGTGTAAAATAATTAAATTAAATAAAATATTGTTGACCAAGTTACATAAAAAAAAAGCGCAACATCCATAAACGTCAATTGTTCCAACTCTCAAAAATAATAATTAAAAAAAAAATTAATGGGATTAATAACGTTAAATTTGTTCGTAGATTTATTTCCTAGAGGAATTGATTAAATAATAAATCGTTTTTCATACAGATAATTGAATTATTATTCTTGTTTTGTTTTAGAAAAAAAAATTGGGATGTCATTTTACTTAATATAAATTTAAATACAGTTATAGAACATTTAAATAAGTTAATGTAGAATGCATAAATGAACTTTTACGACATGTTCTATTGTTCAATGATTAGCTATAATTTCATATAAATTATCACACTTGTTCCACGCATAAAATACGTGACGTTTAATAAGTAGTGAAAAACAAAATAAAGCAGATTTGCGCGTGTATATTTGAACACGTGAATTATAATTGTGTCGCGTGTAAGTTGACCACATTCATATTCATAGTTTTCGTTAAAAATAATCATGCGATTAATCACCCCTTTTTCTGTGTCGCTTTTTTTCTGTTGAATTCGACAGATACTGTGTGCATTCAGAAGGTCTTGCGATGTATCGCTCTACTACCTTCCTCATCATATTCACGTTTGCTCACCCACATTTTCTTGAATGTATCTAGAGAAGCAAGAATTGATCCTCCAATCCATGTACTATACAAACGTTCCTGTGGTGCTGATATCTAAAAAAAAAATAATAAAACAAATAATATATTGTACGAATAATGAATCAATATTAATAATATTACCCTGATTTTTATATCCTTTGGTGCCATTTTACGAATCTCAGATAATAATCGATCGCCAAAGCCCTGAAACAAATATTAATTTTAATAATTTCTTTTCTCTCTTTATATGAAATCAAATATGTTTTGTTGGGGACACAATGGAATAATGAAAAAATAATTTACCCGGAATAATGTTGAACCGCCGGAGAGAACAATATTTTGGAAGAGCACCTTCCTTAAATCCAAATCGGATTTCTGAATTGAGTACATTAGAACTTCATGTAATCCTTCACACTCTTCGCCAATTAAATCTGGTCTGAATAATACTTCAGGTGATCTAAATCTCGCTGGACCAATCTAAGAGATAATATCAGTTATTAGTTATTAGTAATTATCTTGACAAGTACCAGAAAAAAAAAAGATTTTTTTTTATATATATTACGGAATATTACTTTAAATATTAAAAAAAAAATCGACCAAAAATGAGCTCTTGATTTTAATATTAAATACTTTCTAAATGAATTTGAAATTTCGCCATTTAATTTACATATAAATTTCAATCTTTTTTTCATTTAATGAAAGCGGTATTTTATGTAAATTCAATTGATTTTTCTCGAAAACTATTAGCTCTACAGTTTTTCTTCAAGAGCACTATTTAATGGAAAATTAAATTTTCCACAAAAAAAGGTCCTATATACTTTTGTTGTAAAACTAATAGTTTTAAATTTAGTTAATAGTTTTCAATTTACACACCTCTAAAAAGCTACCATCAGGCAATACATATTGAAATTTCTCCGTCTCAACAGTTTCTTCTTTTTGCGGATTGCTTGAGAGGTAGCAAGAACGTTCCTTAATCGTCCGTACAATTTCGAATTCAGCTGTCGTTTTGAAATTAACACCTTCTTTACGAAGTAATAGTCTAAGATACCTAGTAACATCTCTTCCAGCAATATCCACCCTCATTATACTATGTGGCATCGCGAAACCCTCATAAATTGGTACAGCATGTGTAACACCATCACCAGCATCAAGAACAACACCAGTTGTTCGTCCTGTTGCATATAAACTTAGGACAGCTTGCATTGAAACGAATAAAGCAGGAACATTGAATGATTCAAAAAATATTTCAGCTGCACGTTCACGATTTTTTCTTGGATTTAACGGTGCTTCTGTAAGCAACACTGGATGTTCTTCGCTGAATGTTGATAATTGATCTTTACTATAAACATACGACCAAATTCTCTCCATGTCATTCCAATCAGTTACAATTCCATGTTCCATTGGATAACGAAGTGATAAAAGGCCACGGTGTTCTTCTGCTATTGGACCAACAAATAAATCTCCTTCCAGTGCACCAGCCATTACACGCACGTGTTTCGGCCTGCCTATGCTAATTGTAACAGAAAAAAAATAGAATTAATTTTAAATACTCGTTATGAATAAGTATAAATACTTAAATTATTATCCGAGTTTTATTACAATCGTTCATTGTCCCAATATAACCTCAAAAATTCATTCATTTATTATAGAATAAAATTATTAATTTTACAATTACACTTACTAATTCGGAAACCTGCATTTTGGTATTTGATCACCAGCAAAGCCTGCTTTTATCACACCAGAACCCTGAAAATAAATTTAATTTTAATAATAATTCGGTTTTTTTTTAATTTACTTAAATTTATTCAGTCATGAATTTTAGCCATTGTGATTTCATTGAAATTCATGTTAAATTGTGATGTTTCAATATTCAATTGAATGCAAAAGATATAAAAAAAAAATTCTTTGGAGTATCAATGTAAATATTAATGTATTAATTTCGGTACATATAATTTTGAAATTACTTTGTATTTTATTTAAACATCGGCATATGACAATATGGCTCGGTTCATTTGACACATTCAGAGAATGAAAATGGAAATGAAACAAATTTTTTTGGGAATTTATTAAATTGAATAATAATTGAATTATTTAGTTATTACACTTACATTATCAATGACAACGGGCTGATTAACAATAACATCATACGGTTCCATTGTTGGTGTTTTAATATTATGTTTCTTCAATAAAATGTTAAAATTTCCAGAATTTCACCTTTATTTTGTCTTATATGTACATCTACAGTACACACCTTTAAACTACCCTATATGTATATATATATAGGGTGTACGAATAAAAAAAAAAGTTTCCGTTTTAGTTGCGATATCAGCGACAAATGGAAACGATGAACCTTTACAGTAAATTGTACATATGAATCATATGATATGATGATTCTTTTACCATATTCAAATAATTTTTCTCTCTTTCCTGTCAAAGATGGCGCGACGATGCACTACGTATACTGTCGCGCCACGTAGTGATCAAAGTACGTAGCTTTCTCGTTGTTTGCGTCGTCGATAACTGATAAAACTATTTCGCCGCTAGACGGCGCATCTGTATCTTGTTGTATAAGATTGTTTGACGTGTCATCACAGAAAACAATTTCTGTCATTTCTGTTTCTATGTGTATATGTGGTTGTTATCAGTTTTGTATACGTACCGCAATTGATATATGTGTACATATATCCACTTTGTTACATATACACATGCATATATAAAACATGTGCGGACACGACTGATAAGAGTCGTTTTGTCGGTTCAAGCCCACATATAATTCATAAGATTTTTCGTAATTATATTCGTTTACATTTTTATATTATGAAATTTCTGTAATTTGCAATTTTTATGAAGGAATTGAGATAATCCCACCGGCTTTGGTGGTGAATTCATGAAACTTTTGTACGTAAGTTATCTATTATTTTATTTCCCAATTAATTGACGAGAGAAAAGTGGATTATATTCAGTAGGGTTATCACCCTTAATACCTGTAGGTCATTTATTATAAATTTTTATAATGCAATTTGATAATGTATTATATATTTATTATGAAGTAAATAATGAAAATGAACTAAAGATAATAATAAATTGATTATTTGTTTTAGATATCGTTGGAGAATTTTATTTTAATACAATGGCTAAATCAAAATCTCATGAACGAACGCCAAAAGCAAAAAATAAGCATTTGAATCATGTTCATCATAAAAAAGAAACTGAATCATCGAGGGTTAATCTAATGAATTCATTATTGACTGTTACATGCATGGCAGTGGCAGCATGGTTTGGTTATAAAGGTTATTTGGAGACACGAGTGAATACACCATATGTTTCTGAAAAAGTAATGCACGTCAATTAAATTTTTTATCTTTGTTGATAAAAAAAAATTTTTCTTTGGCACGTTTTTGGCCCGGCAAACAGTATGTTTTATCATGTTTACTGTTAACAAATATGTTTTGGTTATTATATTCAATAGTATTAGTTATATTTGTTTGAAACACTAGTCCAAAAAATTGTTATATGGGTAAATTAAGTAAATGCGTCCAAAAAAGTGCCACTTTACGAACTATATTGAGTCTGCAAAACATGATGTTTTGGGACGCTCGACTAAAAAAAATTGATTAATAATGATAAATATTTATTTTCAATATATTCAGCTTGTAGCGATCAATGGATTGGACACTGCTGATCGTTATTGGGGATCATATAGACCCGGACTTTATTTTGGAATGAAAACGAGAGATCCACAATCATTAGTAAGTGGTTTGATGTGGTATAGACCGCATAATTTACGTCAGGGCGGTGAGAGCTTTAGGCATTGGTGCGAGCAAGGTGATAAATTAGAAAAATATGGTTGGTATGAACACGATGGCAAGACCTTTGGTGTTCAAGAGATTCATGATGGTGATATAATAATCAAAACGTCATATGTAAAGAAACCGGGTGGTAGACACGGTGGTGATTGGACAGCAAGAATTGGTGTTACTGCCAAAAATCCTGAAATCAAAGATTCACTTGGTGAAATTTCATTTGTATTTTATTCAGCACTTGAAGACAAATCCACAGGGAATATAAAAGCGTCTTTAGGCACAGATAATAGACTATCTGGAATGGAAGGTTATACTGATGGTTTAGGCGCTTACAGATTTAGTATGAATCCAATAAAAGGAACAGTTGAAGAACATTCATTTCTCATTGCTGTGGCACCTGGTTTGAATTTAGTAAAAGAAACAATATTACAAAATTTACGTTTGGCCTCACAAAAAGGTTCAAACTTGAAGCGAATTGTGTTGGGTGGTGATCAATTACCATTAGACTCGGAAGGAAAGAAAACTGATCCAAACTTTTGTGCCACTCAAGTTACTGCTAAAGTACCATTTGAATTCGAGGTTTTATTTGAGTCTGGCAGTGTGCCATTGCGGAAGGAGAAATTGACTGGAAAAAATTTCGATGTTGCATTAACGGAGCAGAGGAAACGTTTTAATGATAAATTTGAGAAGATTTTTAAATTAAAAGAAAAAGGATTTGCCGATGATGCTGTTGAATTTGCTAAGCTTGCATTTTCAAATTTAATTGGATCAATTGGATATTTTTATGGTAGCGCACAAGTACAGAGTATTCATACAAAGAGTCCAGTGCCATATTGGAAAGCACCGCTTTATACAGGTGTTCCAAGTCGTAGCTTTTTCCCACGTGGATTTTTATGGGATGAAGGTTTTCATGGATTGCTTATATCAACATGGGACTTGGACATTGAATTAGATATTTTAAGCCATTGGTTTGATTTAATGAACTCTGAAGGTTGGATACCTCGTGAAATGATCCTTGGTTCAGAGGCTCTTGCTAAAGTCCCTGAAGAATTCGTTACGCAAATTAGTACTAACGCCAATCCACCGACATTTTTTCTCACGCTTCAATATATATTAAATACTCGTGAAAGTGAATTAATGGACAGACATTATAAACTATTGGATAAACTTTATCCAAGACTTCAGGCATGGTTTGAGTGGTTTAACACAACTCAAGTTGGTGATTTACCCGGAACTTATCGTTGGCGTGGTCGGGATAGTCTTACAAATCGTGAATTAAATCCAAAAACATTAACATCAGGTCTTGATGATTATCCACGTGCATCACATCCAAATATCGATGAACGACATGTAGATTTACGATGTTGGATTGCATTTGGTGCGGGTGTTATGGCACATCTTGCTAAATTACTTAATCATCCCTCTGAAAAATATAGTGATACTTATAATTATTTAACTGACAATAATATATTAAATAATTTGCATTGGTCTCCGAATACTCAGGCTTATGCTGATTATGGTTTGCATACAGATAAATTGGAATTACGACGTCCAATGGCACCACCAAGATCATCAGCATCACCTGATCTTGTACGAGTTGTATTGGATGATCCGACATTGCGTTATGTCGATTCAACATTTGGTTATGTTTCATTATTTCCATTCATTCTTCATATAATTAATCCTGATTCACCGAATCTTGAAAAAATATTACACGATTTAACTAAACCCGAATTGCTTTGGACTAAATTTGGTTTGAGATCACTAGCCAAAACTGCTCCGCTTTATATGAAATATAATACTGAACATGATCCGCCATATTGGCGTGGACCAATTTGGATTAATCTTAATTATTTAACATTACGAGCACTACATCATTATTCAACTGTTGAGGGTCCGTATCAAAGTAAAGCAAAAAAAATTTATAAAGATTTGAGGGAGAATATAATCAAAAATATGCTTACACAGTACAAAAAAACAGGTTTCATTTGGGAAAATTATAGTGATAGTTATGGCGAGGGAAGAGGAAGTCATCCATTTAATGGTTGGTCTTCGCTTGTAGTTATGATAATGGCTGAAATTTACTAAAGATTATTTTTATTTTCAATTTTATATAATGTCAATTTTTTCCTTTTATTATAATATCAATTGATTTCATGAAAAAAAAAAAAAAGACTAAACTGTTTTAGTTACACATTAATTTCATGAATCTTACAGACAATCAGTCACTTTTATATAAATTTTAATATATAAAATTAATTTAATCAGAATTTTATTTGTACTTTTAGTCTGTTATTTCCAATAATATTTACAAATATTAATTTCATGCACATGTTAGCTTAAAAACACTTATTCATTTGTGCATTGAAGTTGATACTATTTCATTCAATAATTAATTTAAAAATTGTCAGCTGATTAATACACAAGTAATATTATTTATAAAAATAAATTCTGGGTGTTTATGTAATATGCGTGTGTCTGTGTGTGTAAAGGTGTTTGTACGTGTGTGAGGCTGGTACTCACCAACCTAAAGGTGTTCGATTCAAGTTATAAATTTATCATTTTATAATATCATTAGCATATTATCATATTATACATGTAAAAGTAGTAGATGCAATATACAAAGTATCATTTAATGCTTAATAATATATTTATATCTTATCTGATTATTATATATAAAAAAGAAAAACAAAGGGAGAAAAAATTAATATTAATGTACGTTAATATTAAGAGCTGCATCAAAAGCAAATTAAAAGTTAGGATTTTTCAACTGCATTTCAGCGAATAATTAAATGAAAAAAATAAAAATGCTATAAATATTATTAATTGATTGTATGAAAATTGGTGTGGTTTAATTATTAGATAAAGGAATATTCGATTTTTTTTATTAGCTTCTTTAAATGCTCATGTGAGTAATAGACATTTTGAATATTATTATTTATTGGTTAATTTATCGTGACAATTAAGAGATAACGTCACTCTGGTTCGCTTAAAAATGAGCTTTTTTATTTATATTTTTGTGGAGAAATGAATGAATTAGCAAGAAAATTGTTAATAAGAGGTTATAAATCCACATTTCTAAAATGTAATACAATTTTTTTATTAATACTTTTATGCAAAATAACAGATGTATTTATAATAATATAAGAAAAAAACTTTTTTTTATTTTTTTTGAGGAGGCGCCATCGTGGAAAACGTAACTGATGGAACATTTTTTAATCTAGAAACAAAAACTGAAGTTTTTTTTTTTTAAACTTAAGATTAAATTACATAGGAGATTTTAGGAATATTAATTAGTTTTCGTTTCATAAACAATTAATCGATGAATTTTTGTTAACAAAAAAAAATCTTTTTTTTCACCGCCATTTTGTTAAAAATGTAAATTCGAAACAATTAAAGGTTTATTTTTAAGCGAGCTAGAGTTGCATTTTTCCTTTGAAAGAAGTAGGAGATTTCATACCGAAACAAGTCAACGATTAATTAATTCTAGGTAAGGGATCTTCAAACTTGGCTGTGAAAAAAAAACAAGTTAAAAACCCAATAATGCATTTTTCGATAGTCTCAGGATCAACAATTCTGATCTAATATCTTCTATATAACTAATAATAACTAATCATAAAAATAATTGATAATGATAACCGTAAAATATTATAAACATAATTTAATGCATAATAAGTACTTATAATATTAAAGTATTGATTAAATGAATAATAATTATGAAGTAATATGTAATAATCATGTTGCGTGAGAAAAATACAGTAAGAAAAAATAAATTGCATGAGGTATTAATATAAGGAGTGTGTGTACACCCTTGTGGCGAACAATAATTAATTTTTGGGCTTTTGGTGCTGTCACGCATAATTGTATCATATTTTGTGATACAACGTAATCACATTTCAACATCATTTAATTCTCTTGTAATACGTTATTGAATAAATTATAAAATTAAATATCTTATAAATAATAAGGTCAAATTGTATTTCTCCAATTTCACCCGACATTTTTTCATAAATATTGTAGAATAATGTCTATGTATTATTATGTATGATTCTTTTTTTCTTGTATTTAATTTTGCCTTCGTAATTCACAATGTAAATAAAATGGCCAGCGAATTTCGAGCTTTTTGATTAGAGAAAATACAAAAAAATTTTGTAACATTATGTGGAGTCGTAATATGCATATTCTTATTTATATATTATACAAATTTGGTAAACAAAAATATAATTATTTTAATTATTTTATTTCTGTTATCTTTTTTTTTGGCACTGGTTTTTTATATTTTATCTATAATTGCAATTTGTAGTTTATTTATTGTATATTAATGTATGCTTGTAAATACGATATGCTATTCATTGTATATTATAAAACAAATTCTCACCAAATTTCAAAGTAAACGATAAGAGTAAATTTTTGCGATGCGCGCGCACGCAGTCACCAAAAACCGACACCATGAAATTATCTAGTCAACATTTTAGGTTGCGTGAGAACTAGCAACTGTATTCACGATATTTATTTAAGTATTTCTGAACCCTACAACACGTGTTTTGTATCAACTCGAATAAAATATATATAAATATTTTTTCAAATATAATATATCGTAAATATAAAAGCGGTTTTTACATATTACTTTGAGTACGTTTGTTGAATTTGAGGTTAGTTGATGGTATGTATTATTTATTTATATCATAAACTAAAATAAATTATTACATCATTATATAATATGTAATAAGTGTACAAATAAATTAATAAATTAATAATAGATACAAATAATAATTATTAAAGTCCGAAAAAATTAAATTATTCCAAATATTAAATTAAATTAAATGTTTCTTTCCTAAAGTAACATTAAAATTAAAAACAAATAATTTAAAAAACTATTAAAATTTTTCAGTTTTCGAGATGCCTTTAAGTAATGCAGAAAAATGTAGAAATTATCGTATCCGAAAAAAAAATGCAGCCCTAAAAATAAAAAAACCTTCACAAACATCCGCAGAAAGGTCTCGGATGTATAGGTTGCGGAAAAAACTATTTGCTCAAGGAAGTAAATTATCTGCGAATGAAGTTTTGTGTACTCCATCAACTTCGAATTCGCAAATGACGTTTGAATCATCGCCTCAGCCTGTTACTACCGGTAAATATAATTTCCTCTATAATTTAAAACATTGAATTATTTTACTTGGTCACTAAATTTCAATTAAATTTAACGTGTATTAATAAATTTTATGAATTAGATCAAGGAACGAGACAAGCAAATCAGCAGTTTTCCACGATACTAACTAAAATTGGAAGCGGTGAACAACTCTGTGTTTTGGAATTGGCTCTATTAGAATCACGTTTTGTAACTATTCAAGAAGCAGAAACTAAATGTCCGTATGGAATTCGATTATTTGATACAAATGAAGCTGTAACAAGATACAACAATAAAATTTTAAGTCTTGCGCAAGAAAAGGTCACTTCAATAGCGAAAGATACATTTATTGGTTGTACATCGGCAGAGCAAACAACTTCGTTTCGTGAGAAGCTGCACAAAATGGAATTAATTGATACTGGAGGATTGCCGTACGAAACTGTATTTGTAAAGGATGTTTACTACATGATAACGACAAACATAGACGTGTCTGATGGTTTAGCATGTGGAGTTGTAGGTAAATTAATTCATATTGAATACAATGAAGATAGAGATGTCAAAATTGTGTGGCTTGAGTTTCCGAATTCTCAGAAGATTGGCCAGAAAATAAAAAAGAAAGTTGCTGAATATGTCGCTGATATTCAAATTAGTAAAACAGCAGTACCGATAGGACGTAGATCTTCAACTATTCCTCTTAACAACAATAAAACAATAAACGTTAAGCGTTCACATTTACCACTTGTTTGTGCTTGTGCAACAACAATTCATAAATCACAAGAGAACACCTATCCTGAAATTGTTTATGAATACGATAAAAAACATCAACTGTCATTAGTTCATGTTGCTTTATCATGTGTAACAAGTATTGAGGGATTATACATTACAACAAAAGACAATGATAATACTTTTTATCATGGCCAAAGACCATCAACTGCAGTAACTAGTCTTCAAGATGATTTCAAAAGACTCTCAAGTAATCGCTTATTGACAATTAGTAAAGACATCCAACATTTTATTAACCAAAAGAAAGGTTTGACAGTATATACTTCCAATAGTCAGAGTCTGCGGGCTCACTCCGGTGATTTAAATGATTTAATTGTACAAAAATCTCAAATTTTAATGTTGAGTGAAACTACGTTGTCCGATAATGAGTCTATTAGTATTCCGAATTTCAATTGTATAATTCAATATAAACGATCAAATGTTCGAACTGGAGGAACTGCTATCTACCACAACGTAAATGATACAACTAACATTGTAACCGCGACTATCGACATGACTGTAAAACAGTCCGACTTTGTTACTTCAGCAACGTCGTCAGTGGGTGAATTTTGTATTGCAGAGTGTAGAACAGAAGATGGTAAAAAAATTGTATTGATCGCAATTCATGTTTCTTCAAATCAAAAAATTGAAGATATTATTCATTTTTTGAAACGGGCATTATTTCCATACACAACGCTCGGAGCAACATGTATGGGTAAAGGAGAGGATAAGTTACCACTGATTTTAAGTGGTGATTTCAATGTTAATTTTAATACAGAAAATGCTGGGAAACTTATCAATTTCTTGCGTGAAGATTTAAATCTGTCAATCAATAATGACCCTGTAGTTTCTACTACACGACATGGTACAACTATTAATACTGTATTTGTACGATATTTAGATAATATTTCTACAAGACCATTTGTATCATACGTAAGCTACCATAAGCCTCTTGTAACTCACATGTCTACTGAACTCCAACCAATGGACGTGAATTAAATAATAAATATCAATGTGTATAAATTGCATGATAAAAATTGTGAATTTTTTTAACTATGTACAAATAATTTTTTCATTATGTGTTATCTCGTTCTAACAATATATATTATTTATTATTCTATTTAATTATTGTACATATATTAATTCTATTATTATGATATTACTATTATTTCTTGTAATTCTATTGAAAATAAATTGAAAAGATACTTATAGACATAAAAATAAAATGTATTATTATAAACTGTTGTCCATAGCAAAAGAAAAATCGAATTTTAATCAGCTTTTCTTATAATTTTAGCTACTTAAAATAATTTTATTTGTAACACTCCAATCCGAGGATTGACAGTAAAATAAAAAGAATATAAGAAATGTTTCTTTACTTTAAATATTGAATTTGGAGTTCAATAATAGTAATAGTGAAATGTACTGTATTTGAAATATTATTAAATAAATTTTGAATATCTTATACTATTATAAAATACAAAAGTGTTTTCAATCACGGCATAGCATTAAAAATAATTTATCCTTTATTCATAATAAGCTCCGATTACGAAACAATAAGCGAAAAAAGTTTGTGTTTCAAAGCTGTATGTTGAATAATTATCTTTTTCATCATCCCACAAAAATCCTAAATTTGTTCTCAGTGATTGACTAGCTTTTTCAATTATCGTAACAACTACTACAATTTTATATCTAAAAAAGGAAAAAATTTATTAATTTTAATTTGAAATCTATACTAAAAATATTGTAAATAAAATATAAAATTTAATTTATACCTATCAAATTGTAATTTCATTATTTTTTTTCGAATATCAGCAGCTATTTCGCTGCACAATGATGGAGTTGTTGCAGCATCGTAAATGATGTCTTCTAGACGATTATTCATCATTGTTTTGATAATTTCATCAACAGGATCAGGACGAAATGGTCTATAAGACTCCAAGCGATATGAATTTTCATACTTCGGACACTATAAATAAATATTTTTAATAAATATTATAAATCATATCATCAAGTAAATAAATTTCTAAAAAATATTTTACGCGGGGAAAATTTTTAATGCTTTAACAAAAATGTGCACCAACCTGATCATAATCTATACTACTTCGTGCAGAGTGTTCAAAAGTCATTGGCATCACAACAATAAAATATCTGATGAAAATCTTTTGTATTATTTATTTAACAAAAAAAAAAAAATACAGCAATTATTAAATGTTTTAATGAATTTATCTAAATGTGTAAAACACTTGACGACCAAACAACAGTTGATTGAATCGATTTTCAAACAGTTTCTACTATCGTGACAGCAATATAATCATCCCCATATAATATCTCCTAGTTGCGAATCACAAAAGCGCGCGATCATTTCAATTTTCAACTATTAAACTTTAAACAATTATTATTATAATTTTTTAATCCCCAATAAAAAATAATATAATAATTTAATAAATTACTTTACCTTAATTGTGACTTTGGACCGAAGATTTTGTGCACGTTGACGAAATTTTGTTCTTCCGTCTTTTCTCTGAAGCTATTAAAATTAAAAAAAAATATTTTACAATTAATTGTACTAATAAATAAATAATAATACTAATGAATAAATAATAATACTAATAAACAAATAATTGTACTAATAAATAAATAATAATACAAATAAATAAAAAAAATATTCAAATAACTAAATATTACAATTAATTATATTAATAAAAAAATAATTATACTAATAACTAAATAATAATACTATTAAATAAATAATAATATTAATAAATAAATAATAATACTAATAACTCAATAATAATATTATTAAATAAATAATAATACTAATGAATAAATAATAATACTAATAAACAAATAATTGTACTAATAAATAAGTAATAATACAAATAAATAAAAAAAATATTCAAATAATAAAATATAAATAATGATATCAATTGATAAAATATTTATCTTACACATTTCCAAATATTAATAGCCATATAATATTGAAATAAAATTGTGGCGTTAGCTACTGATGTATCAGCACGTTCGTGAGCCAGAAGTATGTCTGATGATGGAAAGCTTTTATACAACCAATATAGTACCAGTAGAGAATACAAAAGGAAATAAAAGGCGCAAGTGAATCACTCACCCTCGTTCACTAAAATAGCTTATTATAAACATAGCATGTTTTATAAAACCTGGTGGTGCTTTGACTGACAAGCAAAATTACCTTTCATGCTATTACCTGTCTTATATGTTAGCTTACATTACTTTTGACGCTCTGGCGTGTACAAAACAATGGCGAAAACTAAATGTAATATGCATATGAAATAAGTTATGACCAGGTCGATGAAAGATGGATGAAGAGAAGAGAATATGTGTAGTCATAAAACTTTTACCCTTACAGTGTAAATGTTTTCCAATTGGCGAGACAAGAAATTCAAATTTTATGGTCATATACAATATAAACGTGCATGCAATAACAATCGATTACACTACTGCTTTATATAGAATTATATTGCATCATATGAAGGAATTTAATCTATTTTCCTAGTACATTTACAAATCGTTTTTTCCACATACATAGTTTTAACTGCGATACCTATCTGTCACGCCAAAAATATGTATAATGATATATGACAATAGGTGAAATAATAATAGATAAATGTTATTGATACATGATATTTCTATGTCATTTGCAATAATATAATGCAAGAATTAATGTTTATATTTATATTATTTATGTATATTAGACTGATTTAAAAAAATCGACTAATCTTTTTTTTCTCAAAATAATCACTGAAATATCTTTCAGAGAGGTGTGAAAAGATATTAAGATATTCCAGTGATTATTTTGAAAAATAAAAAATTAGTCGATTTTTTTAAAACAGTCTAATATATATATTTATTTTTTTTTCGTTCAAATTTGATTCAATATCAATAGTATTATATATTAATGTTTATAATACTTTATTTTCTTCACATAACTGTATGTATAGTTCAATTGTTTATCGACAAAACGTAAAAGCGATTATTATGCTATATACGTTTATTTACATATATTGTCCAGTTTGCAATGTACATATGTATAATATATAGATTGATTTTCGTCTTTTTATTCATTAATTTGATAGTATTACGATTGTTTATTTTTTCACGAAATGAAATACTATGTCACAACCATCGGCTTATTTGAGTTTCATTCTAATAGCAAGAAAAAAAAAGAAAAAATGCTTTTTTATTATGTAAACACGGCCGAGTTTTTTTAGTGTGATTTGTTGATATATTTAAGAATATTTTTTAAAAATATTACGTAATTACATATATTATATGCATCATTTATTTATGTATATTTTAATTTTCTATTATTTTTTTATAATTACTGCTTTTAAATAAATATTCATTCAATTCTCTGATTGCAAATTCCTTTTATAGTGAACTTTAATCCATTTGCTAGCACTATTTATATTAATTTTCATGTGTATTTATACACATGAATTAAAAAAAAAAATAATTACAGTTATCTTTGTGCTTGAATTTGTTTTTTTTTTACTATATCACACACAATGTTCATTAGTTAATAAATTTTTTTCTACTGCCGATTTATATTTACGAAGCAAAATACGAGCAAGTGTCTTTCGAGTATATTATCTGTTAAATCATAAATGATTTCACAGTAATTAATTATATATAATAAGCAAATAACTTTCATATAATTAATATTTTCAAATACTTTAAGACAATAATTCAACTTCAGCTTGAATATTTTGCCTGGCTTGATCTTCAAATTTTTCACGGAATTCCTTCGTTGCAAAAATATTTGGTATTTGTACAAAATTCTGTAGCACCTAAATATGATAAATATACAAAATTAAATAAAAATATTATGTATAATGTGTACATATTTTTTTTTCTACATGAATTATTGATCAATAAAAATATTTACCTTAAGTCTCAATGCTGTATACATTGGTTCACTGAGAAATGAATATTCTCCACGTATTTTATCCCTGTATTCTGCATAGGCATCTGGTGTAGAACCCAACACAGCCATATCTAAATCTAAAAGGTAGTGAGCATCCTCACTGCCAAAGGCACCTCCGATTTTGTGTTCTTCGGTACTATTAGTGGCTGCTGCTTTTAAAAGTCCACATGTTTCATTACGTAGTTCATCATCCTTGACATAATTAACAACAAATTATTAATATTATGAATTGCCAATGCAATTTAAAATCTTGAATCTATATTAGAGTGATTCAAAAAAATTGACTAATTTTTTTTATTCAAAATAATTACTGGAATGCTTTTAGGGAGGTGTAAAAAGATGCTTGTTGAAACCGTAGATATTAATATTAATATTATTAATAATATTAATATTATATTGGTTCGTAAACCACAAAATTCTTACGATAAACAAGAAAATTTCCAATGTTATTTAAACTGGAAACAGAAATTCACATAAAACTACCTCTTAATATTAATATTAATATCTCCGAATTCAACAGGCATCTTTTTACACCTCCCTGAAAAGGTATTCCAACAACTATTTTGAACAAAAAAAAATCAATCCATTTTTTTGAATCAGACCAATTTATATATAATGGTAATAAATAATAATTATAAACATAATATGAATATGTATTACTTGTGGCATCTCAATTTCATCAGCAAAGGCATTAAAGTGATCTAAATTTTGATTTTCTCCATCCAAAGCTTTTGGATCATATTCGTAACTGTTGGATAAAAAAATATAATATTAATAATTATGGCAATAATACATTCTTATCAATGTCAAAATTAATTTTCAATATTAATTATGCGCATTAATAAAATATTATATTGATTAATATGTATTGTTTATCAGGGAGAATTGTGTTGAATATTGATACGTACTTTTGGAAAAATAGTGCGAGTAAAAGAGCCTTTGGATTTTTTAATTGATCTTTTATTTCGTAATAATGATTCAATTTTTCACGAAGAGAATCCAAGTTGTGATAAGTTCGTTTTTCATCGGTATATACTTCTTGTAAACGAGCAAACCATGTATCACAAATGTCAGTATTGAATCCTTCAGTGACTTCTTTCCAACTTTCTTCCAGAGTAGCCATTTTATTTATCTGTAACTATATTATTAAAAATTGAATTAATTTTATTCTTAAAAAATTATTTAGCTAATGATTTCGCCAAAAATATACGAAAGTTTTAGAGGATAATATATTAAATAAAACAGAATATTTTATACGAATATTTTTTGTTTTTTGTATAATTTATAATTTTTTTTTACAGATAATGATAATAAATCTATACTTACATGAAAATATCCGTTAAGACGAATAGATAAATGATTTCAAAGCTAAAATATTTATTGAATTATACCACATAAGGCTTTTTTTTTATTAATGAATCATATTGCGTGGTAATTGCACACTAAATATATGAATTGTTGCCTGCAAAAAAATACAGCTCGTGTTCACTTGTGCTATTTATTGATCGTACTCGAATCCAAGTGTATTATGTGATATGCGACATCGAATTTTAACGTATAATATTTGAAATTTTTTAACGAGTATATTCCTAACCTCAAATATCAACCAGTCTTCACACTCAAATGAATGCTTTATATTTTCTACAATCAATATATAATTCATATATTTTTTTCATACATTAAATAGCCATTTTGTTTAATTATTTATCTTTGTTTCAACAATGATGAAGTAAATTTCAAAAGAAAATTCAAATAGTGTTACGTAATATTCCATCAATGCGCGCGCATTTATTATGCCATGTATACATTATATATATTTTATGTTGAGACCTAGAGATGTCGCATTAGTTCAATAAAAATGGAGTTGCTTCAGAAAACTCTCGATGTGAGCGCTTGTCGTGAGTATTGTTGGCACTTTTCAACTGTAATTTTTCGTATTTGTAAGTGAACAGTATTGAGAAAAAAGAAGAAAAAGTAATAAATTTATAAAGTTTTTGATTCATGAAGTAAACATAGGTAAAACTAAACGATTAGGAAATCGTTGTTGTGTTCTTGGTTGCATTGATGGAGACTTGAGTAAAATAAAGTTTTATATAGATTTCCCGCGCGAGGTTAGAACCTCAAAAAAAAGCAAAGTGGATTAAAATTTTGAAAACAAAGAATTAATATACACAGAAATGGAGCTGCTGATTTATAAATTTGGAATATAACACAAAATAAAACTATTTCCCATTCAATATATTAATATTATTCTACTATTTAACTCTAAAACTATAAATTATCATTTATTTGTAAAAATTCTATGTTCAAAAAACTCAAGATTAATTTTGTATTCTTGATATGTTATTTATAATATTTGAATAAATAAAATAATAAATATTATTTGAGCACACATCCTATATACAATTAATCACTATAATAATTAAACTTTATTTATAAAAACATTAAACAACAGTTATATGTATATATCTGATGTAATATAATATTTCCAAATACATAACCTCAAAATGA
>JAQQBR010001831.1:2155536-2167566 GCA_030347285.1 Microctonus hyperodae
TACACGCGCGGGTTTGCCACGCCTATGCAGCCGCCACGATCCGACGAAGAGCCATCGTGGCGTGGTTCCTGGAAGCCGTGCACTCGTGCGAGAGTCACGGCCGATGCGCGCACATATACTACACCAATATATCTATTTGTGTGTATTATATATATACATTTACACATATAAATATATATTGTGAGTGAAGGGCCCGCCGCCATACGTGAACGCGAACACGATGCGCTTGTGTGCACCCTTTCAACATAACCCGATATCCCGCGGTTTTCCTTTCTCTTTTTTTCTTTCTCTCTTGCTCTCTTTATATACATACACTCATTCGATCGATCGACCTGGCGTCCCCGTGCGTCTTCTAAGAACCCATATAATGTAACCGCCCACCCTGTAACCGACAACCCCATGAAATGCGCGCGCGCTCTCAAGTTCATCTTTGAGGTTATTTTATTTTTTTCACTTCGCAACGCATGTATATTAGGGTATTTAATTTTCAGGCGATATATGATTTTTTTTTTGCCTGATCTGCTTGAAAATCTGATATTTTATAGAAGAAAAAAAAATGTTCTTGATTGGGAAAAAATTCTGAGTTAATTAGAGGTTTTACAAATTTTTTTTTTTTTGGATTCTTGATTTTTCAAGGTTCAAAAATTTTTTTTGGAAAAAATGAATGGATAGTTTTTTGTGGGCGTTAAATTTGCTACAAAAAAGTTCCTTACCGCAAATGCTCGCCGACCAATTGTTTTTGAGTTGTGGAGCTGAAAATAGGTAAAAGTTGACAACAAATTTTTTTTAAACTGGAATTTATTGACCTGACTTTGATTATTATCTTACAATAAACGCAATAAAGCTATTATATTGTTAATTTTAGAAACTATACTGTTCATATTTAAGAAATAAACATAAATTTTAATCATAATTACTAAAAAAAAATCATAACACTAATGAATTAAAATTCATATTTTCACGTATATTTAATTTTTAAAAATATTTTTTCTAAAATTAACGATCATGTATATTATCAATTTAATACCTTACAAAAGCTGTACATTCATGTTTTCCAAAAAAAATTTTTGAATACCCAAAAATCGAGTTGAATTCAAAAAAAAAATTCTTTTCGTTATTTATATATGAAAACTCGAATTTTCGAAAGAGTGAAGCCTTCTAATTAACTTGAAATTTTTCTCCAAGCGGGAGTATTTTTTTTTTTTATAAATTATCAGATTTTCAGGTCGAACAGACAAAAAAAATATCCCCTAAAAATGAAACACCCTAATATATACATATATATATATTTATTTATGAATATTAAGTCTCCTGGAGCGACATATTATGTCTGCATGCACACATGTGTATGTATATTTATATTTTTATACACTGCATGACCCGTCATTGAGCTTTATTATCATCATCATCTTCTGAAAAATAAAGATCCGAATTGAGATTATTTGAGAAATGAGAATATAATTTTATAAATGGTAGTTTGAAATCGTTTTCGACAGCAGAAAAGAATAAATTGATAATCAAAATATAAATGCGAGACGAATAAAAGATATATATACTATTTTTTATTTTTATTATTTATGTGAATATGTGTAGGATTATTATGTGAATAGTTAGAACTATAAATGTAATGAACTTTAACTATAAATATGAAAATAAAAAATATTTTCCAAGAACTTTTACACCAAGTCTAGACAATGGATAGTTTGAAAAAAAAAATAATATCATTCACACGCCTGTAATAAACTATATATATTACTCAACAATTCAAAGTTATTTATATCAGTAAATTAACTTTTTTTTTTACGATCCATTGTCAAGTATTCAATAGTACAAATCAATCTTTAAACAATTTCTATTTGTTATTCTTTTAAACTTTCTCTAAAATAATTCAAAAAATAACATGACTTTAATTTTCTTTGTTTAGTATGTATTGAATATTTAATAATAACTTATGAAAATAATGTTTATGTTTCTTCATATACATTTATATCTTCTGCAACCTGATCAATGAATATTTTAGAAGGTTATAAAAGAACTGAGGTTTGTATCATATAGAACTTTGAGAAATAGAATAAAAGCATAACAAAAATGAACAGATGTCATGTTTTTATGTCGAGTCCCTTCAAAAGCTCCCAATATAGATAGATATAGCTCTCATCGACTAATTAAGATCGTTCAAGCGACCACAATATTCACGTGGTTTATTTTTACGATGTTGAAACACGCAACAAATAATATACACACACACACAAATCATCTTGGTATTCTCGACATTGAAATCCCTGTTACATCAATGTATGTAGTAGGGTGTGTCAAAAAAATTGACTATTTTTTTTAGCCTTGATATAGAAAATTGGTTGCTAGGCACCTTTAAAAAATATTCGCCAAGTAAGAGCTTTTAATGTTAATAGGAAGATCTTCCTCATGGTCGTTTTTCATTTTTATTTATGTCTCATATTTAAAACATCATATCTCATTATGAGTGAATTGTTTATCAAATCTTTTGTACATATTCTTGAAGGAAATCGAATGCTCTACAAAAAACGTCTCTTATACTTTTTTCATAAATCTAAAACCATTTAAAAAATATTCAAAGTTAAAGTTTAGGAATTCTTGAGAAAAAAAATTTTTTTTTTCTTATTTTTGTAACTCATTGGAAAAGTGACTATTATCAAATGGGAAATGCATATTTTTATAGGAAATCAGACGCTCTACAAAAAAGGTCTTTTGTACTTTTTTCATAAATCTAATCATTTAAAAGATATTAATTATAAACTCAATAATTAAATGGCTATATTTGAAATAATTATTGAAAAACTATGAAAATCAGCTTGCATTGAAATTTGGACACTAATATCTTTTAAATGGTTAAATTTATGAAAAAAATATAAGAGACCTTTTTTGTAGAGCGTCCGATTTCCTTCAAGAATATGTACAAAAGATTTGCTAAAGAATCCACCAATAATGACATATGTTCATTTTAATATGAGACTTGTGTAAAAATGAAAAACAACGATGATGAGGATGCCAATTTTTTTGGCACACCCTAATACATAAGCTAAACATATACATATATAAATGAAAACACAAACAATTTTTTGGCTCATGTTTATTTCAAAAATAAGAAGCTTATATATTAGATTAAAAAGACAGTGAGTTATACAAAAAAAAAAATAATTTTCATTCCTGAAATTATTTACAAAGTTCAAGTGAAATGGCGTCACGTCTGAGAATCTAAACACAATAATACAGCGTTGTATAAACATCTTTCAACAACGCAATGCTTGTTATTTTTTCCTTTTTCTCTTCATTTGTTGTCTTGTCTTTTTCACTCTTATATCTTTATGTTTGGTGGTGTCTTATGTGAGAGTACCACCTGGAATCCGAGAAGACTCGAGCAGCATTCCATTGTCCCAAGAACTTCCTTCTTACTGTGATGCATCAAGAGAGCTTGAGTATATATACATATATATATGTGCAGGGTCTTGTATTTTGCCTTTCTCCTTGATTATTATACTTGCATCAAACAGTAGTAGCACACACAGCTCTTGTTGGATATATATTTACAGGCGAAATTATTGTGTGTAAATAAATATAAAAAATATTTGAAAATAATACAATGACACATTTGTGAGTATGAATAAATATTTATTAATGGTATATATGTTTGAATATTTAAAATTTTTCATTGAAATTTCATAAATATTTTTCATTCATTAATATTTGTTTATTTATTTATTTTTTTTTTTTTATTAATATTTCCTGAGTCGAAATTTTTGATCCGAAATAATAACTGTTTTTTTAATATAAACGCATGCGTAGTTGGTTAAATATCGGAAATTTTATACCTATTTTAAATCAAAAATGTCGACTCAGATAATATGTGCCATTAATAACTTTTAATGTTTATAAGTTTGGTGGCGTAGTGATATGTCGTTTGCAAATGGTTATTACGTACCCGGGTTCAAGTTTCCATTATATAAGATTTTTTTTTATTTATTGTATTAACTTATTTATTTATTCATTTGAATATTCATTAATAATATTTATAAATATTTGAAATCTTAACTAAAAATTCATATTTTTTTTTTTTTTCGTTCATTATAATTTATTTATTTATTTATCTGAATATTTTTTATTTTTATTCTACTTCATGTATAATATTTTATTTACTTCCTTTTCAGAATTTTATTTATTACTCAACAAATTACTGGAGATGTATTTTATATAATAGTTCTCTGTAAAATTAGAAAAAAATAAGAAGAAAAAAAAATTTTTTTTTTCTTCCCAACTACCATAAATATAAAATTCTACGGACCCTCATAAATGTCATATTGATTTCTCATTTATATATATACAGTAAATAGCCATGTCAATTAGTTGTACTTCCGAGTAGTACATTGACTTCCGCGAAATATGAATGATTAGGGTTTGCTTCCATAGTTGGCATTGTATACGTATATATAAATATCCTTGTGTATATATTTACTTGAATGCGTGTATGTATATTCGTGTGTTCATATCGGGACAAACGATCGGACACGGAAACGAATGCTTTGACCTTGGCAACGTGCAAAATGTGGGTCATTGGCGCGTGATTTTTTTTTCTTTGAATCCTCATAAAGCTTATATACAGTATACTCACTCATTAAAATAAAAAAAAAATATAAATTACCATTAATTCCATTTAAAATTATAAATATCATTAAATTCAATCTTACATATTTTTTATTAACTAATTATTATTAATTGTAAATTGAATTGAACTATTGTACATAAAATAATGTTGATGACGTCGTTTTTCATGATAAATAAATAAATAAAAAAATTATAAATAATGATATTGCAACATGGTGGCATGTTGAGAATATTATTATTAATATAAACATTATCATTATCATCATCATCATCAGCATATTTAATTTTTATTGTAATTGAAATTTCCTAACAATCATATTTCATGCAATTATATTTTTACATGTGTATATAAATATGTTCAAGCTTTCCCCATCGCGAATGTATTAATTTTATTCTCATGTATGTACTTATATACAAACACAGATAGAATAAAATTTTTTTCATTTACCCATTTATATTTTTTTTTTTACATTTCAATCAAGATATAAACAACTCATCGAGTTATTCCTTCACTTATTCGCTCGTTCGCTCGCGCGAATTCGCCCGAACTCGCTTTCTTTCTCTCACGTCATCAGAATTCTTTCAAGTACTCATCATGAGTGAATCTATACTTAGAATAAAACAAGAATTACATAGATTGATTAGACACCCGGAACTTGACGCTCTCACCACAAACATAAATTTTTTTTTATTTCGCCAAACTAATTATTCGCTATTCATGATCGACATAAATTTCTTTTTTAGCTCACTAAATTACCCATGAACTAAATTTCCTCGTGTGTATCATAAATATTATAAAGCGAAATACATACATAGATAATATCACAAGCTGTTTTATCATAAAAAAAATTGTTATACATTAGTATACATTGATAAATCCCCCTCGAAAAAAAGGGACAAGAAAAAAAAAAGAGGTTAAAAAACACGTCGCATTTTGTCGCGCGTGTTATTTTGGCTCTCATCGTATACACACGAGGTCATTGACATCCAATGCGTCATATTGATAGGCTTTCAACATAAGAAACATCCTCCTCACACGCGCATCTATCCTCTTTAAATTCCATCCGCAATTTATTCAACAATATGTATACACATTCATAAACATTAAATCAAAACTTTCACACTCTTTTACCCATCACAAAAAACAATAATACAGAAAAGGTCGAATAAAAAATAAATATTATCCATTTTTTTTTTACTAAACATCCGGCGGAAGTTCTGGTTCTATTACGAAAATTCTCACTTTTCTCTTAGATACAAATAAACCATAAAAATATATATCCTTTTTTTTTTCTTTCCTTTCTCCTTATAGCAAGTATAGTTTCCGTCAATTCACATCGTTTCACTGGAATGTACCTCATGTGACCCTAATTATAAATCGTGGAATCCACTTTTACACCGTATAACCTTTTTCGTCTAGGCCGTTTTCCCCTCTATATTTCACGTACACATCAATAAACACACACATCAATAACATTCACTCTCATCTACTATCCTCAACTTCCCCGTTTTGTTTTCTACTCTTTCCCCTTCTTTCGTATGTCACAATTTCCCTGTGCATGTCAGTCTATATCTTCTCCATCAGCCATTCACATACCTGCAAGGTCTGTCTATGTATCCATCCATGTATACATTTATATGTATACTATATTACTACCGAGTACCGACCAACTTACAAGTACAGACTTGTTTCCACGATATCTCCCACTCAACGTTACTTTATTTGCTCTATCTCTGTCTGACTCATAACCTCGAGCTAGACCCCACCACTAGCGATCTCCTCGTGCTAATCCCCACCACAGGGTGCGCCAACTGCTCTGCGCCGACGCATAAACGCGAATTACAGATTCATTCACTTGAGAATCTTTAGACGCGTCGAAGCTATCGCAGTTGCCCGACAACCTCCGGGCTGAGTTATCGTGATTAAATTTTATCTGTATAAAATTCAAATAATATTTTATACACAAATTCCGAAATATTTTTCATCGTCTCACGATTAAATATCGATTTATCAATAACATTTCATGTATTATATCACATTATAAATAAATATTACTTTATATCTGTTGAGTGATGTGTGAAGTTTTGTTGAAATTGAAAAATAATAATTTTATGAATTAATTATTAAGTGTTCAAATATTCAAGTGAATTTTGTTTAGATTAATATAAAAATAGGTGGAATAATAAATAACAATTGTTTATTAATTGATAAATTAGTTTATTAAATAATTAAACTATTATATTAATTGTAATTTGTGCGCTGGGATTAATTACAAGACAAAGTGGAAATTAATAATCAGCAATTTTTCTACTTACTGTTCTGTAAGTTTAGGTAAGCAATTTATAAATTAAAATATTATACATACATATATGTTTGTATAATATATATATATACGTTGTGGTATTATATTTCATTTAATAATCTTGTTTAGGAATGCCGAGGTTTATAATATATCACTTCGTGACATAGTTATAATATTATTTAAGCTAATCGACCGTTGGCACGTGTTGTGATTTTTAAATTGAAATCACGAGTTTATATACACAAGTATAAACTTATATACAATTAATGTCTCATAACATGACAGACAATATTTATTTAATTTTTTTATACGTACATATATATATGTGTGTGCTTATTTACTTACTTGAATTACATTGCGGACATTACAAGCACCAAAGAAACTTTCTCTCTTCTGGAAAATGAAACGACTTCGCGTTTAAGATTCTCTGAATCGCGGCAGTTCTTTGTCAATTTTTCTTTTATATAGGTAATATTATATGTATATATATATATATATATTATGTTCTCTCCTTTTTCATTGCAATGGTCTATGACCTGATGTACATGGTGTCGTTGAAGAATTGTTGTAGGCAATAAGGAAAAAAGAAGAAAAAAAAATAAGACTCTCACTGTGTACTCCATGTTAACATGAAATGTATTACTATATATTGTGTTACAATGAAAGTAGTGGGATGAAAAATAAAGATTGAAATTGTAAATTAAATCACGGTAAAATGTGTGATGTATATAAAAAAAAAATTAAAATAATAAATTTAATAGTAATTTTATTTTATTTATTTTCTGTTCAATTTCTTCATTTTGAGATTTTTAATTCAACAAAATAATACATTTATTTTATCAATTCCGCATTTATAATTAATTCTAGATAATGAATATGTACATATTTATAAATATATACAGTAGCAATAGGTTGTATATATAGTATGGAAATTTTTTTTTTGTTCCTAGAATGAAAATATAGAGAAAAGATAAAAATATAAAACAGGGAAAAATAATCTGTTATTTCTCTGGTATATTTTGTGTGACCACCTTTTCAAATTCTATTTCTCTTTTTGATATTCCTTTCTTTGTTATTCATACACGAATATGTATATATATATATATACCATCGTCCTTTCACTTGGTGTTTTTGGAACCGGTGTTGGAAACCTTTCCTTCTAAAAACGGTCTTTTACAGACAGCTCACCATTATGATCAGTAGGGGAAAACGGGCGAGAAATTCTACTGCAGCTGCTTTTTTTTTTTTTTTTAATTTTTAGCTTCCATATAATATTATATATATCTGGCCCAGACGCACAAATACACACACGCCCTTTATCTTTAATTCTCTGTTTCAGTCACTTTCATGTTGTTGTAAGTTACTTGTTCCTATAAAAAAAAAAAAATACGTTCATCGAAATTGCCGACAAAGAGTGAAGTGGAATACCTCAACGAATCATTACTGCATTCCAAGCTAATGCAACCGATGTTTGTGCTTCAGGGTCCGTTATATATGTGTATTCCTTCAGGATGTTTCTCTTCCTTCCTTTTATCATTTTGTACACATCTATATATTAAAGTATATAGAATGTAGATGTGTTTATCTATGAGTATATAAACTTTGTGGTGTTGGTTTTGTGTTTGTGTTCTTATTGGAATTATAAAACTGGACAATAAATATTCTGGCATGTCCAACATATCGAGGAGGCCTTAAAAGTTATTTTCCTTTAGTGGTAGTGTCTATTGCAAGAGCTCGTAAATGTCGTTGTTGACATGGACGAGATATTGGGCGAGGTTAGTTATAGTAGTGCGAAATTGTAGCGCAAAAGGAAGTTTTTACTTGGAATTATCCATTCCCAGGAAGGATATATCCCTAGACCTATTCCAGGTATATATACTTGTACCTGCTTATGTATATTGGGTGTATATAAATAATAATATAAATCTTTTGGCCTTTCACGGAAGCCATCAGGAATATGAATTATTTTTTGGATATGTTATGGCTTTCGGGGTATTTTTTTTTGTATGTTTATTTTTCTGGTTATTTTATATGTATGGCTCTTCTAAATATTGTTATGAGACAGTTTTACGGGGGTTTAATTTATTGTAAATATTATTTTCGTTGTGTTTTTTGGGAAATATATATATATTTTTTTTTTTAATAGTTTATTTATTATGGGGAAAATTAAATAATGTTTATGTGGAGAATTTAGGGAAGAAAATTATGTTGGATATTTTTAAGATGAATTTTTTTTAGGTCTTTAAAATTTTGGGATTATTTAATAATATTCAAAAAAAATTTTTTTTTTTTATACAAATTTTTATTTTTTATTAATTATGTAATTATCTTTGTTATCGATAGTATTTTGAAATCTAGAGAATTTATGGGAAGATAATTGTGTTGGATATTTTTAAAATGAATTTTTTTCAAGTATTTAAAATTTCGGAATTATTAAATAAAATTCCAAATTTATTTAAACAAAAAAATTTTTTTTACAAATTTTTATTTTTCATTAATTATATAATTATCTTTGTTATCGATAGTATTTTGAAATCTAGAGAATTTATGGGAAGATAATTATGTTAGATATTTTTAAAATGAATTTTTTTTTATGTATTAAAAATTTTGGAATTATTAAATAAAATTTAAAATTCATTTAAACAAAGAAATTTTTATTTTTAATTAATGATATAATTATCTTTGTCATCGATAATATTTTGCAATCTAGTATATAAATTTTTTAATTCAGGATGGAAAAAAAAAAAGTTATTTTTTATTATGCAAAATAAATTAATGCAAAATTATTTTTCGATTGACTTGATATAATTTACAATTTTATTATTTTTTCTTTATTTTTATTTTAGTTATGATCGATTGATTATTATTACGTCGTTGTAAAATAAAATTTTATCCACGTATATTTATAAATAAAACGTAATTTGATTTGATTTCCGTATGGGGAATAATTGGCGAATTATTCTACGAATTTCAAACGCTTGAAGAAACATTGAGTGCTATTACACGCCAAGTTACACGTGCAGGTTTGCTTGAATTATAAATATAGGTGTATACATATACATTAGAATGAATGTGTGTATTCACGTTAATACATATACACGTATTAATCTTTTTTTTTTTCTCTTTAACTCTTGCCGTTTTATGTGAGTGTAGTACCACAAATGAATAGAGCTATTAAAAACTCCTTCGCTTAAATTTATAAAGCATTACCAATGGATTCGGGGTAATTGCCATTGTTTCATTTTCTCTGCCCTCATCTGATATAAAAGACAGTTTAGTTTTTTAATTTTATTCTTTCTTGTTATTTCCAAGTTTTAATGAGAAATACAAATTTATCGCGAAAAGCATCGACAAATATATAAATAAAATATTCAAATGAAAATAAATATTCATATCAAATTTATTTTAATAAATTTTTATTTATACATTTATGTTAAATATTTATTCCACGTGGATTTTTTTATTATTTTAATTTCTTTTTTGTTGTTTTATTTCCTTTTGTCAATGAATTATATGATTATTGATGTGATATAATTTGCTGTATTTAATTCGATAGATATATTCGTTAATAATAAGTGTTAAAAAAAATATTAAAGTGAACGAAAATAAATATACGAAAGAAGGAATATATATATTTGGAAATAAAAGAAAACATTTTGTCTGCTTTGACTGACTTTTATGGTGGAATATAATGACACCCCGAAATTCAGCTCGTTTCCGGAAATATTTATGACCTTCTGTATGCGTCCCTGCTTGCAAAGAAACAGGAATAAAATTTTTTAAATATTTTTTTTTACGGTAGGCGCACGCTCTGCACCATGAAGTGGCGAGTATACCAAGTGTCATCCGGTTCGTTGATATATTAACGTAGATTGAGTAAAATATATATACATGCCTTTCTATATTTCTTTTTGTCTCGAAAATCATGCTGTAAAACGAGGCAAAATGGAATCTTGTAACGAGCTCTATGTTCGAAGAATTCTCAACTCATCCATGATTATATTTTTTATTTTCTTCATTTATTTTTTTTCCCCCCCTTATTTGTTAAATTTTATGTTTCCCAAACGAATGGAAATGGAAATAGTAAATATGTCCATAAAAAGAAGTTGAAAAAAAAAACATTTCATACGATTCAATAAGATAAAAAAAAAATGTTAAAAATATTAAAATATTAAAATATTAATACAAAAATTTTAATAATAAAATATTCAAATATTTAAATTTAAAGTCCACAGGTTCAAATAGAAATTAAAAAAAAATAATAATAAGAAAAGTGCAAAAAATTGAAATTCCCATCAACGAAATAAAAAAAAAATATCACATATTCCAATCTCTCCCTCCCTCTCTTTCCCCTAATAAACAATAATTATATTTTATTCCATTTCTCCAATGAATAGAAAAAAAAAAAATTTATTATATAACAATTAATTCCATGTATTTATCCTTCATTTTATAAATAGCATTTAAATAGAATTCAAAAATAATGTTAGAGAATTCCTATTATTTTACACACTTTGTCCAAGTTACCTTTATATATTGCAACAAAATTATTATACATATGTATGTATATACACATTGGCACTTTTAACGTCAATGAAAAAAATATATATACCCCTTCCCACCTCCCCCTAATTCCCCTATCCACCCCACTATCATGTATAAGCGAATGGTTATATCGTAGACTTTATATAAATGCCGGTGTAACCCACGACAGACTTCTAAATGGGGGCTTGGCCTTCTGGCATTGCAACATATATGTGTGTGTATACAATACCAGGGTTCTTGAAGTTGTGAACACGCTATATTATACGAACGAGTGAGCGAGTCGGTTTCGCGGAAGTTTGCTTTCGCGTTACTCCACAAATACTACGAATCTTTACTGACACACGTGCCGACCATGTAGTTGATTGCCCTGCGCGCGCAGCAACTTGAACCGGGATGTATGTACAAACACAACACACGATCGGGAGACAATATCGCGATCACCACCATACAATTCATTATGGGCAATGTATGATGATGATAATTCTGTAATCATGTTTTTATCTGTTTTTTTTTTTATTTATTTTTATTTTCGAGTGATGGGAAT
>JAQQBR010001831.1:2174258-2185465 GCA_030347285.1 Microctonus hyperodae
AAAAAAAAACATATTTATTATCAATAATGAAGTTTTGTTATTTTCATGTTTAATTTCACATTTAATCCTACATTCCTTCATACACATCACAATTCTTCAAACTTTAAAAAATCCAGAAATTAATTTTTTTTTATATAATATAAACTTGGGAGATAGTGAATAACTTGCTAAAAATTAATTTCTTTAATTAGAAAATTAATTAATTAATTATGTATGAATCTCTCCTCAAAATTTAAAAACATTTCATGCAATAGTTTTCTTTTAAAAAAAAATCATTCCAATTAAAAAATACAACTTTACAATGCCTTAATATTTTTCGCATTCGTCAAGCAAATAAATTAAGAAATAATTCATAGAAATGAATAATTCACCAGAAAGAAATGAATACTAAATTATAAATTAAATACACACAAGAACCAAAGGCGAAAAGTGCATGGCAATAATACTCAAGTGAATATTTAAATTGCAACACATTGCAATACGAGGTCAGTATACAATTTTCATAATTCCATTTAACTCAGTTTTCTATGAAAAATAATTTGTCAATCGCATTCATGCAATCATTGGCGAAATTATTATAAATATCTGCATTTAAACCTAAAAGCATTTAACTTAATTATCCTCCACTCACACGAAATAGTCATTTGACAAAAAAAAAATAATATTTACAAACGAGACGAAAGGAAGTTCATTAAGAGTGAAACAAGTAATTTTACGTCTAAAACCTCTGCGAAATATATGGCACAATGATGACGGTAATGTTACTGTGGTAATAGTAAAGTATATACGAGGAAAGCGATGAAAATCGTTTAACGAGAATTGCAGGCGTGGATAATTGTTTCCAAGTTGTGTGGTGCACGGGGTGTTACGCTGTCTATTTAATTGCAATACTTATTTATATATGTGTCGTGTCATGATATATTATATGCTACTGGTAACTTTGTGTTGGTATAACGAGATAAAAATTCTTCGAAGTTATCACATGTATTTGTATTTTGATATCTAATATTATTTTACATTGAACAATCGTTGAATAATTACAAAAGCAATCTATAAATTTAATTCATTTATTTACTTTCTTATTTTTTTTTTCGATTTATATTTATCCCCAAGACGTTTAGATTACTTCATCTCTGAGAAAAGATATCTTTTCTATGATATAATTTATATTTTTATACAAACATGTTTGTACAATTGACACTTATCTCTTCTCAAAAGTCTTAGTTTAAAATGCCAAATGTAAAATTAATTTAAAAAATGATATAGATTTATGAAATGTTTTATTATTTTTTTTTCGTGAATTCGAATTAGAAATACTGAAGGTAATAAATAATTATTAGATAAATATTAAATGTATTTACAAGTAGAATTTGATTAAATATTTTTTGACTAGTGAATTCAATTTTTGTATGAATGATTTGTCATGAATTTGTATTTGGTCTAATTGAACTGATATATTTACCAAATGCTGCATATAGTTGACTAGCACGTTGTGCCTCTTCAGCTCTAAAAATAAAAATTAAATTAATATATAATAAAGCTTTATTATGTTTACTAGTAAAAAAAAAAAATATTTCTTAGAATTTATTTATCAGTTGAAATGTAAAGATAATAAAAGAAAAAATTTGTATATACTTTATGTCATTTAAATCACGTTCTCTGTTGACAATAATTTCTTTCAGTTGCTTTTTTTCTCGATCTCGTTCACGTATATCATCAGCATAAGTCTTTTGGATATCATTTATTTGAGTATTTAATTTTGTAATCTGTGAATTCATCATTTGTATTTGAATATCTTGTTCTTTTATATGTGCTCTTTCATCAGTTAATTCACATTTTAATCTCGTTGATTTTTCTTTTTCATTATCCAAATCATCTTTCAATAAATTGTAACGTCGTTGCGGTTCAATTAATTCATCTTGAAGTCCTGTTATTTGTCGCTTTAAACTCGCAATTGTTCTCTGTGAATCGACAAATTTCTCTTCTATAATTAATTTTTCTTCTTTTATTTTTTGTAAACATTCATCAATTCTAATATACTTTGCATTTGTTTGTTCCATTTGAGTAAGTTTTGATTTTATATTTGATAATTGTACTAAAGTCTGTCGCAATTCAATTCGATTTTTTTGTAATTGAGTTTGACACTCTTCCAATGCTTCAGTTGTTTCTTTTAATGAATTTTTTAATATATTCAATTCAATTTTATGCCGACTTTCTTTCTCCTGTAATTCTTTTTTCCCACGATGAATTTCCGTTTTACTTTTAACAATTAAATTATCATACAACTTAGATTTATTCATCAATTTATCACGCAACGAAATTATTTCCAATGAACTTTTATGAATTTCACGTTCATAATAACGAGCTTTTACTTCCCATTCTTTATTTTTTTCAACTAAAGTTTTATTAATTTCCTCCAATTCTCTATACATTTTTATCCAATTTTCCTCACTGGATTTTTGTAATAATTTCAAATCATTAATTTCTTTCATACATTCTGCCACGCGTTTTTCATTCTCATTCTCTAATTGATTTATTTTAAGTCTCAATTGATCAGACAAAAATTTACCTTCTTTAATTTCACTGTCTTTCATTGATATTTTATTCGTTAAAACATTTATCGCCATTGTGCGATCTTGAAGAATTTTATTAACTTCAGAAATTTTTTTAATCAATTCTGTTTCTTTTGAATTATCTTTATCAACTGAAATAATATCATCGTTCATACATAAATCATTTTCATTCAATTGCTCTTTCATAATATCAAATGACATTAAAGAATTATTATCATCAGAATTTTTTTTACACTCTTGAACAATAATTGAATTCTTCTGACGTTCATTTGATCGTAATTTCCTTCTCATTCTTCTTTTTATAACACAATATTCATCTTCAACAGCTCCATCACTGTTAGTAGAACGTATTTCATGAGAATTATCATGTAAAATAATAATTTTACCTGCACCAACAGTTTCTGAAGTATTCCCACGAGAAATAATTCTCTTATTTTGATTAGCATGAATACAATTATCAATAGCTTCAATTATTTCCATTGGTATACAATTTCCACGTAAATCCAATTGAATAATTCTATTATTTTCCTTCATTCCATTTAATATTAATTGCCCTCCTTGAAAGCCTAATGTATTCCACGCTAAATTCATAATTTTCAACGATTTATTTTTACGTAAAACATTTGATAATGCTTCAGCGCTATATGAACTTATTTGATTATATCTCAAATCAATTTCTTCAATATTATGATTGATACAAAGGCCATCGCAAAATTTATCAAATGCTGCTTTATCAATACCTAATGCATTCCATTTTATATAGAGATGCTTTAATGTATTATTGTGATGAAATATATCACCAAGTTGTGATACAATTGATCCATTAATATTGTTTCCTTTTAAATTCAATGATGTTATGTTTGAGCCATTATTTAATGCCTCTAAGATTTTACTCATTCCTGTTGATACCAGCATACAATCACTGAGATCAACACATTTAATTGTTGTACTTGATGTAAGTATACGACCAATTATCTCACATATTGGCACGATAATTGATAACGATGATAAATATAATTCACCAGTAGAACTAGAAATAAAATGAACAAAATTATTTTTTTAAATTTAAATTAATTAGAGTAATATTTGTTGTAGCATTAAGGTGCTTTGTTGGAGGCGATTATTTTTTAATTCTCGCTCCAGTGATGAAATATCATTTTAAACATTGAAAAAAAAAGTTCCCATCGAAAATAAGCTTTTAATTTTAATATTAAGTACTCGGTCATTGAATTTGAAATTTTCCCATTTGATTAACACGTAAGTCACGTTGATATAGATATAGTGAATGTTAACAAACTTTGGATTTAAATTATTACCTGCTAATTTTCATTGCCTCCAAAATTTCTGATGGTGGTATAATACCACGCTTTGTACATAATTGAGAACATAATTCATAATCGCTAAGCATTTTCATAATTTTTATTGTACAATAAAATTAATTTATATTTTATAAAAACGGTGAATTTTTTTATTATATTTTTATTGTCAATTTAGACGCTTTAACTAGTATCAACTCTCATTACGGTGAAAGTTAGGTTAGGTTGTTGAATTAAAGTGCTGACAACGTGAAGAAACATAAGAAAATATATATAAAATTAAAAAATTTTTCGTAAAGTAAATTATTTGTGTAATAAATATATAAAAAAATAAAGATATTTTTTTATATATTATGTATATATTTATATGAATATATATTCAATGATTATATATTTATGGTATCGCCGTCGATCAGAAGTTTTGACATTGACATAGACCCAGTGTGAGATGTGTGTGTGTTTTTTGAAAGTCAGTTTTGACGCATGCGCAGTAGAAATCCTATGAAGTGTTTTTAGTGCGCATGCGCCGTTTGTATGGAGCTTTAACTAAATAGTCACAACAGAGGGAGCCAGATTCGCAATCATACAGTAATTATTCTCCTAGGACATGCGCACTACACAAGCGGAAACGGAATAAGTAAAAAAGCATTTAGCATTAGCATCGCTCTCTCACTCAGCTGCCACTCGACATAAAGTATTTATTGTACTTGCGGCTTTTTTGTCTATAAGTGAATTTTGATATTAAAAAAAAAAATGACAGAAGATAAACTTGAAGAGATATCTCAGAAGGAAGAGAAAGTGCATTTTGTTGCACCGGCAATTCAGAATAATATTGATGGTTGGGGTCCATGTGAATTACCGGATCAATTCAAGGATATACCATATCAGCCATTTTCAAAAGGCGACAGGCTCGGCAAGGTAGGCTTACTTCCATATGCTCCTATGCTTAACCTCAAAATTGTATATTTTATTTTATCAATTGATTTTAATGTGAAGATTCTATTTTACTTTATTTTATAAACAGATATCTGACTGGACTGGTGCCGCGTTTCAAGATAAAAAGTTCACGAGTAAGTTTGAATAAAAAAATTTTTATTGTCGACATAACCTCAAAATTTTCGATATTCTTAGTGAATTATTTTCTCTTACAGACAAGTACGCGTCACAATTTGGATCTGGTAGTCAGTATGCGTACTATCATGATGAAGATGAATCCACTTTCCATTTGGTGGACACTACTCGTGTGCAAAAACCACCATATCAACGTGGACGATTCAATAAAAATCAACGCAACCTCCGCGGTCGTGGTGGTCAACGCGGTGGTTTGAATCAAATGCAACAACTAGGCAAACTTAAATTACGCGAACGTGAGCGTAAAGGTCAAGTGAAACGTTGGGGACGTCAGCAGGGAATGAGAAATCATAAAAATCAACCACCAATTAAAATTCGTGATGCATCAGTCACTGTTAGACCAGATTGGGTTACAATTGAGGACATGGACTTTCCAAGATTGGCCAAACTTTCACTGCCTAATATCAAAGATCCTGAAGATGTATTGTGCTGCGGATCATTGGAATATTACGATAAAACTTATGATCGTGTCAATGTTAAAAATGAAAAACCATTGCAACGAGTTGATCGGATATTCCATACTGTCACCACCACCGACGATCCAATTATTCGTAAATTATCAAAAACAGAAGGCACTGTATTTGTAACTGATGCTATTTTGGCTACATTAATGTGTTGCACCCGTAGCAATTACTCATGGGATATTGTCATTGAAAAAATTGGCGATAAATTATTTTTCGATAAACGAGACAATACGGAATTCGATTTGCTCACCGTAAATGAAACTAGTGTTGAGCCACCGCAAGACGATGGAAATTCTCTAAATTCCCCACGTAATCTTGCACTAGAAGCTACATTCATTAATCATAATTTTTCGCAGCAAGTATTAAAATCAAATGAACCGAGATTTAAATTTGAAGAAGGTAATCCGTTCATATCGGAAGAGGAGGAAGGCGATGTTGCTAGTGTAGCTTATCGTTATAGAAAATGGGATCTAACTACTGGAGTAACACTTATATGTCGTTGCGAGCACGATGCTGTTATGCAAGGACCAAATGGAGAAACTCAATTTTTAACTATTAAAGCATTAAATGAATGGGATTCGAAATTGGCAAATGGAGTTGAATGGCGACAGAAATTGGATACTCAACGTGGTGCTGTTCTTGCTAATGAACTGCGTAATAATGCATGCAAATTAGCCAAGTGGACTGTTCAAGCATTGCTTGCTGGTTCGGATCAACTTAAATTTGGATATGTATCTCGTGCGAGTGTTCGTGACTCGAGCAAGCACGTTATTTTGGGTACACAGCAATATAAGCCTAATGAATTTGCCACTCAAATTAATCTTAATATGGATAATGCCTGGGGCATTTTACGATGCATTATTGATATATGTTTGAAGCAAAAGGATGGTAAATATTTGATTATGAAAGATCCAAATAAGCCAATGATTCGTTTATATGATATTCCTGATAATACATTTGAGAGCGAAGGTGAAGAGGATGAAGACGAGGAGGAACCCGTTAATGATGCCTTTCAAAATTAATGAAACAGTATCAATTGTAATTTGTACATCAAAATTAAACAAATGTCTTTTTGGCTAATATTAGCTATTTATAATCGTAACTATGAATTGTCCATTCATATTTTTGTTATGCTGTTTTTAAATGACAGTTGTATCGGGTTGGTAAATATTATTTCTATATATTTAAACGTACACAATATTACGCGAGAAATAATAAAATATTTCAGTGGGGAAATAATATTTTTTATCTAATCATTTACAAAATTTATTCAACATCATTTATTAAAATTTACAATTTATGTAATCAATTATATGACAATTTATATTTATTAATATATAGTCCAGTTAAATTTGGGGGATTAACCTTGGAATGAAGAGATAATAAGTTGGAGATTAGTATATAATTTTGGTGTTTGAAATATTGTCTCAAAAGTTTCATAAAATCTTGTGTTTTGCGATGAATTTTTAATTATACAAAGTAACTAAGTATTATTAAACAAATATATTTAATACATGTAAAATGTTGTTAAATATACTGTTCTAATTAACGAATAATACAAATTATGAATAGTCATAGATATTTTTGTAATTTACAAACGTTTTACGAGGTATTTTTCCCCAGGATTCTCGCATTACACTATGGCTGAACGCTGCGCGTTCTCCGCGCTCTAAAAAAAGATTAAGAAAAAACGTTTGAAACAAAATTTGTCGCAAATTTTATACGCTACAATTTTTATAATAGACACCATTGTCATTGGACCCATAGAAACCAAGATATTTACAAAAAAACAAAACTCTTTTTCCAACCTTGACCTTAAATTTTTATACAAGCTTTCAGCTTATTATCTTTTATTCTAAAATTGACCCCCTTTTTTTTTTGGTTCATGTTACTGGATGGTAATTCAAAATCCAACTGTAGCAGGATCCATTTTACGAATAACGTAAGATATTTTTCTTATCGCAGCGTCCAATAATCCATCAGTTATGTCCAAATGCGTTACAATCCTCAAATATTCAGGCCATAATGCATAAACTCGCACAATAATCTGATCATCTTTATCATCATCCACAATCATAGCAAGTCTATTAGCAAATTTTTTCGCATCAATGTTTGTTGATTCTTTAACGCGAACGAAAATCATATTAGTTTGTACTGTCGTCGGATCAACAAAGAGAATTTTTGATCTAATATTATTAATTGCTCTCATTAAAACATCAGCTTTGTCATGATCGACACATAATCTAAATCGATTTTCCAAAGCAATTAATCCAGCAGCAGCAAGAACGCCAACTTGACGCATTCCACCGCCCAATACTTTTCGACAACGTCGTGCGTTATCAATAAATTCTTTGCTACCGCAAAGCATTGAACCAACAGGTGCACCCAATCCTTTACTCAAACAAAAACTAACAGAGTCAAAGCCATTAACTAATTCATTTACTGGAATATCACTGGCAATAACTGCATTCCACAATCTCGCACCGTCCATATGAAGTTTAAGATTGTGCTTTTTACTAAATGCTACAACTTCCTTTATCCATTGCAACGGAAGAACCTTTCCATTGATAGTATTTTCCACGGCAATCATTCGTGAAATTGGATCGTGAATATTTTTTATATCGCGCAATTTTAATTCGAGTTTTTCCAAATTAAATGTTCCATCGGGATTATTTGCAAGTGGACATACAGTAACTCCTGCGATTTGTGCAGCTCCGCCTTGTTCGTGTAAAACAATGTGAGATTCTTCACCAACGTAAATTTCACTGCCACGTTTATTGCAATGAGACATAACTGGAAGATTGTTTAATAAAGAAAAGTGTTGAATAAATAAAATAATATGTTTTTTTAATTTAATAGTTCAATTTCACAGAATTGTTTCAAACTTTGGATATGTTGCATATACGTACTTGAAATTAAATTACCCATTGTACCACTCGTTACAAATATGGCAGCTTCTTTTCCGAGTAAATCCGCAGCAGTTTTTTCCAATTCTAATTACAGAAAAAAATATTCATTAATTATTATTATTACTACAATAATTTTCTTTTTTTTTTGTGTTTATTATAATGATATACACTAGGGTGCTTCGTTTGAGATAATTATTTTTTTTTTTACGTTTGACTGACGGAATATTGACTGTAAATATTCAATAAAAAATTTCTACCAAAGATGAGCTTTTAATTTTAATATTAAAACTCGCTAAATGAATTTGAAATTTTCTCATTTAATTTATATGTAAACCACAATTTTTTGTTTATTTAAATCTTCGCGGCACTTTATGCTGTTTAATTAGTCTTCTGCAGAAATGTTTGATTTTTGAAAGCACTAAATCTAGATTAAACAGAGAAATTTTAAATTTCTATATATTTAATTGGATTTTTCTCGAAATTTTTTTTCAAGGAAATGATTTTGTAGAAAATTTAATTTCCTACAAAAAAGATTTTTTGTACTTTTGTTATCAAGTTGATAGTTTTCGAGAAAAATTAAAAAAACTTGGGAATTCATCCCAAAATAAAAAAAAAAATAATCGCTTTAAATGAAGCATCCTAATACACACTTTTCACTGTTGGATCCTCTCCCATGACATCATCACCAACCTCAGCATACAACATCGCCTGTCTCATTGATACAGATGGTTTGGTAACAGTATCACTTCGTAAATCAACAACAGTTACCTGAAATAATTATAAAATAAATTTGTCTATTAACAAATATTCAAAAAAATAAATTATATAAATTAATTAATTTTCATATTTACTTCATCCTTTAATTCCACATATTTCAAATGATTTATTTCACAGTACGACATTATTACAAATTAAAATATTCCAAATCTGCAAATAATAATTATTAATTATTATAATAAAAAATTTATCATTATTATATCCCTGATTTTTGTTTTAATTAAATGAAAGCTTAAACGTTTGTCATTTGTATTAATAAAAGACGATAGAGCTTAGTGACAGAAATTTTTCTTTCATAATATTAAATCATAAATAAATATTATACAAAAGAAAAAAAAAAATAATAGAAAATGTTTATAAATATGAATTATTTTGGATTTAAAACAAAGTGGTATGGAAGATCAACATGTTGGCACGTTGATGTTAACTTACATGAAAATAATGTTACAAAGTCCAAGTAAGTCCGTTAATAAATAATAAAATATTTCAATAACACGTAATATAATAATTTATTTCATCAAAAATTCTATCGCAGTTTTTCTTAAATTGCAAATAGCAAATTCATCGATTAAAAACGTGAATTATTAATTACATAAATCGATGATAATAAAAAAAATAAAAATAACATACGATATAACGATATAATCTCTTTATTTAATCGACACTTTGCAATAAAACGTGATAATAAATAAGACACATTATCCAATTTATTTCAAATACACAATTGTAACTATATAAGACGCTACGGTGAAAAGATACCTTAATTGTATTTCCCGCCTTCATATAGCTTTGAAAAAAAAATATTCCCTATTTTGTATTTCAACCGTATTTAGAAATAGTTTTATTCATTGGTCTCAATTCAATCTGTTCGTCATAATCCAAATAAATTTTTCATTCACTTTAAAAAAGAAAAAAAATATTGCTAATGAAAAAATAAATAATTAAATCCTATGAAAAAGCTGATATAAAGAATATTGTCCGGATGTGAAACATTTTTTTTTACTGAACAAATTGTGTGTATTATTAAATACACATATTAATATTTATTTTATATATAAATTGTTAGTCAGTTTCACGAGAATTTGGTGCGTTTGCAATTTATTCAGACGATACAAAAGCGTGCGAATTACCTTGCACAAATTAAGACCAGGTTGCTTGACATACATTTAATTATATTGCGTCATGAAAATAAAATGAGTCATATATGCCGCGAATACAAGTATATAATTAATAATATATACACATGTGTATATTTTATATGTTTTATCATTGACTGATGGCGCCCTCTTAAATAAATATTGTTCATATATAAAATAAAATTTATTAAATAGTTTACATTTATAGATATTTTTTTTTAAAATTGATTTTATAATCAAAAATTATTTCATTTGATTAAATCATTTTATTTATTATTATTCGTTGGAATGCAAATGTTAATATTATTATTGTTGAGATAAATTAAATATTTATCATAATTATGATTACTATATGTATCTACATATGTGTATATATTATTTTTTTTTCTCTCTTTTATTTTCCCAGTGAGTAACATCATTGTTTTCATTATTTCAATACTGCAATTCATTAGAATAATCACGATTGATGATATACATATGTAGAAGAAAAATAATCTTGTACAATACCTAAATAAGAATATTTCATGACTCATGTTGTTTATATATTTTTTAAATTACCTTGAATGCTGTAGGCCAGCAAGTTTGCGAAAATGGAATTGCAATAATCGTGAAATATAAATTTGATTTATTGACCTGAGCATTTTTGAAACGTAAAATTTCGTAATAATTATTGGAAGAAAAAATAAATAACTAAATTAATAATCAAATTAAATAGATAAACACATTCATAAAATTTTAAATTATTTATTTTACATTCCTATTTAATTTTTATCATTATTTTCTTAATATAAAATTTTTTTAATATGAACTTTTTATTTCAAGTTCTAAACATTTTATTAAAATTAAAAAAGAAATATAAAAGAAATAATTATTATTAAATATATAAAAATTAAATTAATAT
>JAQQBR010001831.1:2262113-2292638 GCA_030347285.1 Microctonus hyperodae
CGAATTAAATTAATATTTATATATAAAAAATAGTGTAATAAAATAAAATAATAATATTTCTATACATATATAATATCATTAATAATGACTTAATTCATCGTATCTCACATACAAAAATCCTTATGTATATTAATAAATAAATTTACGCATATATATACTTTATACATAAAAATATATAATTTTTTTTTTTTTTCGTCAAAATTACACTTCAACAATAATTTCACGGCAATTGGTATATAATTTCACGCCGACCGAGACTGATTTATCGTCTATGCCACGTCGAATGTAACATTTTGTTTTGCTTCGTTAAAAATCAAAATACTTTGTGTATTATATCGATTTTTGTTACTTCAAAATTTAATTACAATCATGTATACCTAACTTGCATGAGAAAATTTTTATTATATCCAATTGTTTATTTTTTTCAATATTTTATTGCTAACTATATTACATCAATCAACTACCAATTCATCTTTTTTAATTTTCCTTCACCTCTGTAAATAAACAATGAATCAATAAAATTATTATTTAATCGTTATTTCATTGCAATATTTTATACGATTAATAGTTTCAAATGAAATCAAACTACGATATCATAATAATTATCAATATATAAATGAAAAAATAAGTCGAATAATATTTTGTGTGTGTATGTGTGTGGTTGGATGTATGTGTAAATATCGAAATAAATGACATGGAAAAAGATAGGAGGGATAAGTTGTTTACATTGCCACGCGCCATCAATTGAAACCAAACGACCCATACGAAATAAAATAATTGCGTTGGTGTGGTACCTCGTTGTCGCCTTTTTATCGATCCAAACAACCAGTCAATAATTGAAAAATAAAAAAAATATATATATATAAAAGACAGAAACGACAACGCAAAATTAAAACAAAAGTTATAAATCTTCCATCAGAAAAAAAAAAGTTATTCATACGATGAAATAAATATATTATAATAATTTATTTACCTGCTGTTTATATTCAAATTAATATTCCTCTTCTTTGATCGGTTTTGGCAGCGAAAAAATTAGGCCAATTGATAACTAAAAATAAAAAAAAAAATTCCTTCATAAAAAATATAAGTGACAATGAAATAACAAATATTATTTCTACACTATTAATAATTTTCTTATTGAATGAAATATATTTATATTAAATTTTTTATTTTATATTTCAATTGAATAGAAATATGTGATAATTTTATTTCTTAAAATATTTTAATTTATTTTTTTTGTGATAAATAAAATGGTCGTATGGAAATAATGAACATAAAATGATGTTTCAACACACACGAATTTTTGCTTGTCATGGATTTTATTTTTATTTTTTTTATTTTCTTACATCGTATCTTCATGTTCCATTCATTAAAAGAAATTCACGAGTATATTTCGTGTGATACACATGCATGTATATGTATACATACACATATTCTTTATTGAAATACAACGTGCGTCGCTCGCAAAGCAAATAACAATTAGATTGAGTCACACTCGACGAACAATTTATCGAACACGTGTATAAATGCATAAATATAAATGTAAAGATACTATACATGTAAATAATACATTGAAAAAATAGACAAATAAAATAAAAATAAATCGTCATATAATACATAATCCCCCACGACATTAAAAAAAAATAAATAACTTGTATTTTCAATCTGTAAAAAATATCTGGATGTATTATAAACACTCAATCACATAAGATAAAAATTATTTATCAATTTCTACAGACATATAATGATAAGAGAGATAATAAAAATAACCTTCATAAAACGCGACACAATTGAGATAGATAAAATTAAAAATAAATTTCTTTTCAAATATAATTTATAAAATTATTCTTCCACAGTATTATCTACTTAAATGAATTAAAATAACAGAAAGACAGAAGAACCAAAAGTAAAAATGTTACTTTATACATCTGATAGTACAGGAAATGATTGGAATAAAATGGTACAAAAAGGTCGAAGGTTGCAGCAGAATTAATTCATCCAATTAAAATTTTATTCAATTACATATGTATGTAAACAAAAATATTTATGCATCGTTGTGAAACATAATCGTCAGTCAACACGCGAAATCAAATCAATATACTTACTCTCAATAATTTAAAAAAATCAAATACTTCAAACACATAAACCCGCAATAAAAAACACTGCCACAATAAAAATAAATTACACGAATATTTAATTAAAAATCAAAGCAGAAAAAAAAAATTACAAAGATACTATCGCATTTAATAAGTTCATCACTAATAATTGAAATTAAAAAATAAAACAAATAACAAAATGAAAAAAATAAACAAGAAGAAAAACTAAAATAGTAATTGAATTTATGATAATAAAAATATGAAATATATGAGTAGTTGTGTGACGCACGTGGTATAATATAAATTGTAGTTAGATACGACGAAACAACACGTCAAGCACAAGAGCTCGTTGCTCACTGGCAGTCTCTCTACATCGTTGGTTGGTTGATAGTCTTCACTCTTCAGCTTTACTATTCTATTCTCACTCTGATTCTCTCCCACCCTTTCTCTTTCTCTCTTGCTCTTTATATTTCTCCTTGCATCCCTTCTCCTTCTCCACGACGATAGGAGAAGTTATTCGCCCGTTTGGGGGGTGCTTCACCCCACTTCTATCACTGCCTTTACTACCTACGCGCACATTCAATGTTGCTGATCTTTTCCCACTTGTGTTATCATATAGACTTTTTTTTTTTCACTCTCATTTGTAGTCGCTCCCTCTTCTAATCTATCTTTCTTGTGTAATTATCAAGAGTATGTTATTGTTATTGTATTAATTCTGGTGCTGTAACATGATAAAATTATATTCAATATATTATTTATATAATGTTGTTGTTATGATATTGAGGGTTTATTTTGGGGATAATTGATAGATGAGATGCGGGTTTTTTAATTGAAAATATTGTTATTGATTGTTAATAATTGTTTGTGATAGGAGTGAAGTAGAAATTAAATATTTATTTTGAGAATAAAATTGTAGATTAACTGCAATAATAATTAATAGCAATTTTTATCAACATCTGCTCGAGGGTTATTAAGAAGAAGTTTTTATTATGTGAATTATACTTGTTTACTATTTCATGTTTTGTATTTATATATGTATATAAATATTTTGTATTTAATTAAATAAATGATTTAATTTTTGTATTTATAAATGTAATTTACTCACTCTGTATTTTGCAGCTCGACTAGCACATAATTGGTTGATTATTCTGTTGAAGGGGAAGGTGTGATCAACCCCTGGAACATGCTTCATAACGTAACCTGAAAATATAAATATTATTTTAATAATAATACAAGGTAAAGTGGCCTAAAATGGAATACGCTGGGTAATAGTAAAATATTTTTTTAACATTTCAGAAATATTGGTTTTGTACTGGAACACTCGAAATACCGTTTATTTCGACAATTTATTGCATTTCTCAAATTTATAAATAAGATTATTTACTATTTTGCCTTTATTACTATAGGTAAAATGGTGAACTTGAAAGAAAGCATATTAGAATTTATTAAATACAAGTAACAATTTCTAATTTTGAAACTAAACATAAAAAAAAGGTAGTAAAAATATAAAAACTTGAATAAAATTATTTTTTTTTTCAACATGAAGTAAAATACCATGAGTTTTTATTCTGTTTCATCATAAACATCGCATAGAGAAGAAAATTAAAATTATTTGTACTTTTCTCATTTATATTTTCAGTATATTTCGATTAATTGTTGAATATATAACTGCCAAACAAATTAATTTTGAAATTATTCATTAATTATAAAGAGCATAAAACTCAAAGACAAAATCATGATTTTCCAACTATTGAAACATATTAAATATATAATCTGTTTAAAAGTATTCACTTATAGTTTCATCAAAAATCTCTATACTTTTTACGATTATTTTAACTTTAATCATCCGCAAGAAAAATACTTGCTTAAAAGTAACTTTAAATATTTGTTTAGCAACATGTTGCAAAGGTCACATTTCAGTGTAAATTTCAAAATTGCAAAATGCCAATTTACCCTACTATATAATTGTAGGATACTTTCCCCTATTTAAATTAAATTAAATAAAAAAAAATGTGATATAAAGTATTATCACATTAGCTCACTTTTCACGGCTGTGTATACCATCGGATCGATTGCCGGTTTTCCACCCTGACCCAAGGCACATGAATTCGCCAATTTTTCCTCTCCGAGTAAAAAAATTAAAAGTTTGCGAACCATCTCATTCGGGTTACATAAGTTCATTTCAGTAATCATCCTCAAATGATCGGCCTCCATCCAAACATCAAGGTTTTCTATGAGTCTTTCCTGGAACATTAAAAAAAAAATTAATAAAAGCAAATTTTTTCTTTTCTCAATAAAATAATAAATAACAACGTACTTTGCCGAAACCAGGAATTTGCCAGTGCGCCTGCTTTTCTTTTGGAGGATTCACTGACACCTGTGATGAATTTTCCTGTTGTTGGCTCCTGGCATTTGACTCAAATCGCTTTTTCACATGGGCCAAAATTACCTCAAAGGCCGTGACCACTTCTGCAGTAACTATTATAAAAAGAATTAAACAAAATGAAATATATTTTTTTTAATTTATGAAAGTGACAGTAATTAATAATTATGAAATTGTGTGATTATTAAAAGTATATATTTACTTGGAATGGATGAACACAGTTTACAAATTGATTCATTTGGTTCATCTGTAGCGTGAAAATCTACGTTATCTTGTGGCGAAGGAGGATGCGATTCGGTATTATTTACAGGATCACAGGTTAATAAAAACTCATTGAATAATTCTTGAGTTGACTCTTGAGACTCTTCATGCATTTTGTTTTTCATTTTTGAATCACGTTTTTTTGTTAAATTAGATACATTGTTTTGTAACATTTGTTTTTTTCGTGGTGGCTCCAACTCTTCATTTTTTTCTACACTCAATTTGTCCAAATACGATTTACTTGCTACAACAATAAAAAATGTAAAAAAAAATAATGAAAAAAAAATTAACATTGAAATAATTGTATTAATAAATTTAATCTACACTTATTACTTTTACACAATATTTTTCCTGTGAGATATTTGTTTTCCCACAAAACTTCAACTCTATCGTTCATATCCGGTTCCACTACATTTCCACAATCATTCAATGGAGTATTCTTCGGTGGACATCTACTAAATTTTTCATTTACCGCCGATGAAGATTTATCAGCGTCAAAATAAATTAGTGCATACATTTATAGTTCAAAATTATTAAATTTATTTTTCTATCCACACTTCACACTCAACATACACTTTTATTTCATAAAATAACTAATTAACAATATGACGCAATCACGAGTTACGCAGAATTGAACTTGTACACGATTTGCTATAAGATATTCTAATAGTACTGCTTAATTGTAGCACGTGGCGAATATTTGTCGGAAATTTATGTGTTGAATCTCATGTTTGGTTATATATGTGCGTGTGGTCAGTAGAGGAGAAGAAAATGTGTTGATTGGTTAATAGTGTCATTAGTACAATACCGAGAGAAAAATTATCGAGTCCTTTAGAGTCTCTTCCGTGTCTGTAGTCTCTGTGGTCCACAAAGACTCTATAGAGACTCAAGAAAAATCGCATGCGCACTGAAAATGTATTATATTGTATACCTATATGATAGAACAATATATATATACAGTACCGTACGTTTTCAGTGCGCATGCGGCTTCTCTTTAGTCGGGTCAAGCGCAAAATACTGTCTGTTGTAGCCGCCAGAGAGACTCTATAGAGACTGCATTATACAGTCTACATATGTATATGTATGGATCATCAGGCCAGAAATATTTAATTCATCCTCGCTGCGAGACTGCCATCTCACACAAATTCAGGAGAGAGACTGTATAGTCTCACAACGGCTGTACATAACTCTACTCTGCAAATATCTACTTTTCATGATTTCACCAAAATCTAACTTATATTATTGACTGAAATCGTAAAAAATAGTGATAAGTAAAGATTTAGAGAGTAAACTTGTTGTACTCCCTTATAACAAGAGACTAAAATTTTTAAATTAATTAAATATTCCTGGCCTATGATTGAGACAGTCTCCATAGACGCGAGAGATTCTGGAAGACTCAAAAATTATTTTCTCGGATATATGGATACATATATGATTTTTTTGTATCTATTTATTGTTTGTATTTATATATATTCATGGTTTTTTTTGTATTTATACGTGTAAATATTAATTATTATGAGATTTAACTTGTGGTTTTATTTTTAAAATGAATTCATTTCACTCCCTTCACAATCAATAACAATAGCCTCTGTTCAAAATTCTACAACTCATCTATCAATTATCAATATTTTGAATGACATGTTTTCATACAGTACCAGTAGTATATATTTAATGTAACAAAAATAATACATATATGATGGAGAAAATATTTTATCATATTAACTTTTTTATATTTCTTTTTCTTTAGTTCGAAGTTTTGTTATCGCTTCATTTTATTTTAACCTGAAGTTTGTTATATTTAAAATAATGATGATGATTGGGGACAATTTTAGATAAATTAAATTATCTAAGTGTTATTGAGACGTTGAATAAATTGACAATTAACCCTATTTGTTAGTCAATGCAGCCATCGTATGTGAATTTAATACGACGATTTATTTATTCGTCCGAGGCCACGATCTCGGCACGGGCTACATAAGTATGCACATCGAATCCTCTTGACGAAGAGAAGAAAAAAAAATCAAACGAAGATACATCACGTGAAGTAGACAGCTCAAAGTTATATATATGTATGCATGTGTGTGTAATATAGGAAAATGTGGGAGGGAATATACTGAGGGTGCGAAAAATAAATGAATCTGAATGGAATGAACGAAGATGTTTGATATTTTTATTGTTTTATACTGATGTGCTCGGTAAACATCCATGCACATTTAAAAACGTTTAAAGCGTCAGGAATTTTTAACAGCTCGAAAAATTTTCATTGTTTGCTAAGGCATGTCTGCATACCAAACAATATACACCACAATTTTCCCTATGTCACCTTCGACCACGTCGTACACGTCTTCATGGAGATTATTTCTAATTTTTTTTTTATTCTTTTCACTATTTTATTTGTTTATTCATTTTTTTTTTTAACATTATGCACGTTTCGTACACACTTCAACATTATTTTATTACATTTTAAATATTGTACAGTTTTTTTTCGCAGTTTCATTAGAAGCAATTATAATAAAAATTTTTTATCCACTGAAGAAGTTGGAATTAATTCGTAACGTTTTTATTGTTATTTATTGCTCAAAGAATGCTATGAATTAATTCCAAATTATTTTTATTTAAAACCTTTCACTTGAGAAAATTCGATTTGATATAGTTTTGCTAGAAATATCAAGATAATTATTAAAAATATTGTTGCTTATTGTAAAAGTATTTTTGAAGATTAAATAACAGTTATAGTTATTTTTTTATTTTTTTTTTTTATTAACTAGATTGTTAAAAGTTTTTGTATTTGTTTATTCCAAGTATATGTTGGTACTTTCTAAATTAAACTAATGACTCAAGAAAGTTATGAGCTTTTACAAATTTATTTTACTTCTTGTACATTTTTTTTTTTTTAATACACTCTTTTTCAAACCCAAGGCTGACAGATGAACGTAGATATAAATTTCACATTTCACTTTGTATGAATGTAAACGTGATGTAGTATGCAAGCTATTCAAATTTAATGTCTCTTCCACTGCTTTCAATAACGTTCTCAACGATTCTTATCGTGAAATTACAACTTGAAGCGACCCCACAAGTACCTCAAGACAACGAAAAAAAAAAAGAAACAAAAATGTGTGCTTTTCTCCTGGTGATGAATAAAAAATTAACACGATACCATCGACAATTTTTTTCCTCTTTGAACCAAGAAAAATCTTCAATTTGAAATTCTACATTACCAATATAACATCATTTTCAAATTATCAATTTTTTAATTGTAAATAATAAATCATAACAATTAAAAAAATAATTATTACTCATACTTTTTACTTTATAATATTCAACTATCAATATTATTTATTCACTTGTATAAATTATGTAATTAAATTTTATTTTATAATTTCTAAACTAAAATTTACAACCGATAGAATAAATATTTGATGTTAAATATAATTATTTATCAATTCTATTTAATAAATTATAACTAAATAAAATAACAATAATTAATCATTCAATCTTTTCATTTTATAATAATGAACTATCAACATATTATTCACATACATAAATTATAAACTAAATCTTATTTAATACATTCTAAACTATAATTAACAATCAACGAAATAAATATTTAACTTCAATTAAATATTCCACAGTGAGTATATACTTTGAAAAATATTCAAAGTTAAATAATATGTAGATAGAGATAATTGGAATATTAGAAATGAAGTAGCAATAAAATACATACACTACATTTCATACATACCTGTACATACGCGTGTACATATATGATTTTTCTCAATTTTCCGTGAAACCTTCTCCATAACTTTAATATAGATACATATACCCATACATACATATATATTTATTCATATTTACATAGCTCAAGGGACTTATTACCACAAGAGGTTTATCTCGTCAGATATATATTTCCTCTTTGCCTTTCTAAATTGTTTATCCAGCATATACACACCAAAATACAACTATTAATCTGAAATACGTTTTTGATCATATAATAATAATAATAATAATAATAATAAAATTATATAATCATAATAAAAAATAATAATAGTAATGGTAATAATAGTAATAACAATAGCAATGATAATAGTGATGGTAATAGTAATAATAGTAATAGTGATAGAAATAATAATAGTAATAGCAATAATAGTAATAGTAGTAGAAATAATAATAGTAATGGCAATAATAATAGTAATAATAGTAATAGTAGTAGAAATAATAATAGTAATGGCAATAATAATAGTAATGGTAATAGTGATAATAGTAATGGTAATAGTGATAATAATAATAACAATAAATAAAATTATGACAATAAACAAATCGTAAAATTCAACTGCAACAATTAATATATATAATTATTTATTTAAATAAATAATACTTTTAGGTAATGTTATATAAACAAAATATCCTTATGTAATAATTCAGGATAATACAATGTTAAATATGAATTATTTATTTATACATATATATTTGTTGTTAATTTTTTTATGTACTGAATAAACGTTATTTTTATTTGGAATAAATATTTATATTTTTGTAGCAATAATATCTTCATTTTTATAAATGAAATATGAATTTTAATAATTGGAGAATTATTAGGAATGAATTATAGATTTTATAATTTTTGTTTATGTTTTGTGTTTAATAATTATTTTGTTCTGTTAAGGATTATTATATCAGTTGTTGGCCACACAGTTATTTATATTTTACAACTGTATTTACGCAGTTTATGTGTATGTAATAGCTAAAAGTATTATGTAATATATATACGTAAATGTGCACATTAATCTCGTTGAAATACTCGCACAATAAAATACTTGGAGAATGAAGATATGATGAGATGTATTATACAAAATGCTGCAATTATTTTCCAAGTGCTTCTTAGTGAACGAGTAAATTAATACTGTAATTATATATACTATATTTATTACTTTTTGTTCTACTTCGAAATTTATGTAACAAGTTTAAATTATTTGTTATAAATGTGATTTATATATATATTTTATAATTATTATTTGTATAAAAAAAATATTATTGAATCCTATTATTTGTAAATTTTTTTTCTATCGAATAGTTTGAATATTTATGATAAAAAAATTAATTGTTTTTATGGAAAAATGTGTATGATTGAATTAATTTTAAATATATATACTGATAACGTTATCAGTAATTTGTAGGATTATATCTAAATTTTGATAAGACATTTTTGAATCTTTGTGTATGAAATAAATAAAAGTTTGTTCGATGTAGGAAAATAAAAATGTTTTAGAGAAATTATTCGAATGAATTTTCCAATTTATTTAGAATTAACTTTTGTTTACTGATGATAACATTTGTGAATTGTTGTTTTAAACAGGTTTTATCATGGAAAACCAGGTGTCACTAGTAACTGAAGCAAAGAATTGACATACATTCATCTCTATTTTATCCTGCAATTATTATTTATACATTCTCAGTACATAACAAGACGAATTGAAGATAATAAAGTGTATCAGCTGTTTAATTTATTTTATATATACATTCCATTTAGTAAACATCAAATCAACTGATAAATAAATTTGATACTTTGTATATTAATTCACTAGAAATTGTTAATCTTCAACTCTACAAAACGAGTGAAATGAAATAAATACAAAAATACCAAAACAATATGAAAATTAATTGAATTTATTAATTTCTATTTCATATAGTACTTATTTAATAATTAATCAATAATTACGTTAATCTTAATTCAATAAATAAATTCTTTATAAGTTATTGAAAATCAACAGATAAAAAATGATTAAAAATTCAGTATAAAACATATATATTTGTTTAGAATAATTAAATTATTTAACTATCCACAACAAATAAATATCAATTAAATAATAAATATATTGATAAAATGGGATCAGAACAGAGTTCACAAAGTGGAAATCAAAGTAACACTCAGGGAGGATCATCAAGAGTTGGTCAATTGAGACGAGGCAAAAGTGTACCAAATCGTGAAATATTACCTGACGATACTCCACCAAGATCAACGAGTCCTGGTCCGAGTATTTGTTCTGATTCTGATTTACCATATATATCATACACAGTGAATCAACCAATAGGTGATTCGCCAAAAATGACTAATAAACAATTGCAGTTAACGAGAGGAAAAAGTTTCGGTGGTTCAGAAATGACGAGAAGAAAATCGAGTTTGGGAATAAGAAAACCAACGTCAAGTAAAGCTCACAATATTGTTGTTGTAAAGCCAGCAATTTCTGATCCTACTACTGATAAAGATCCTGACTTGGTTAAACTTCAAAGTATTCCAATGTTTTTACCAATAATGCGTGGAACATTGAATCTTCCACCGGGTGTACGAGATCCAGAAATCCTTGAAAGACTTGATCCTATTGGTTTATTTAATTTATGCGCAAGATATCAACATCATCTTAATACTAATGCACAAATGATTGCCACTGAGCAATTAGCACTTTGTGTAAATATTGATGCAGAAGTTAATAAAATACTGGCACAAGCTGTGGAGAAACAAAAGAAATTTACTAAATTTGCTGAGCATATGAATAAAGTTCATGAACTCAGTCGATTATTAACAAAATGTCACATGCAACTCAATCAAACACTTGAGAGTCTTGAGACACTCAATAATATGTTACCAATAAATGATCGTTTGGAGCCTTTTGTTTGGACAACGGGATAAAATTATTTAATAAATGTTATTGTCATTTATTCAATCGTACCTACAAATGTATTATACGTATTTTCTTGTATTTCTTGTGCCTATGTGTAATAAAAATTTTATCTTTATTGTGAAAATTATTAAAGAATATTTATTTTAATGTGATTTTCGCGCTTTTAACAATTTATATGCTTCTATTACATCGTTTTGTTGTTGCTCTAATATTCGTCTTTCTGCTGCAGGTAAATTTTTACGTTTACCTTTTTTATCTATTGACTTTGAATTGTAATTCCCATCTTTTTGCAACAATGCGCAAAGAAGTAAATCCTTTTTAGCTGGCTGTATAGAATAAATTTTTTAATACACTAATAATTATATAAATTGTAAATTGAAATAATTATATTAATTATTATACCTTGGTAATTATTTTATCAGCTTTTGATGGTTTTACATTAAGCTCAGGTGGTGCATGAACAATATCACCAAATTCTACTTGTTCTCGAATTGGTTTAAATTCATCAATGTCATTTTGTGATTTCTTCAATTTTTTCATGTCTAATTTTTGCTTCTTTTTTTGTGCTTTCGACAATTTTGGTTCAAGTGTTTTTTTTTTCTTTTTCTTATCAACATTTTTATGTTTCATTTTGAGCTTCATTAATTCATCAATTTCATCTTTTGCTCTTTTCTCAACACCCACCACTTCACCAGACTCTGGATCTCTTTTAATTTGTACATCGTATTTCTTTTCAAACGTCGTTTCGTTAATAAAATTTTGTGTTTCTCTATTAACACGATTCCAAAATACTCGTTTATTCTCACCAGGTTTTTGATTGAATACAGGAACACATTTTTCTGGTTTAGATTTAGATGTTATATTTGTATAATTTTGTGATTCTAATTTTATTAATTTATTCTTTGCTCTATTTCTACTTCTTTTTTTGACCATTGATATTTTTCCAGATTTAACAGCATTTTTCAAATTTATAACACGCTCTAAACTTTTAGGTATTGCCTGTTCATCTATATTCTTCGGTGGTGCATTTATTTTGGTCTTTAATCTAAAATAAAATTCATCATTAATATTTTTAACAATAACGCATAACATTAATAACCTATAACTAATGAATAAATTAAATATTATATAAATATTAATCTTTACTCAGCCCATCGTTGTGCCTGTTGTTTAGCAGGATCTTTGATTCCTCTGTGCTTTGCACCAGGTATTTTCCTACCCATTGATGGTGTTTATTGTAATATATTTATCGTAAAGAGAATAAACATGTGCGTTTTGAATAATACTAGATGAATTGTCTATATATATATATATTATAAGCAATGTCAGTAAAGATAACATCAGCAAGAAATTTCTTTTGTTGTCATAACCTCAATTGGGAAGTGAGAAAAATTTTTGGAAGAAGCAAACTATACTTACAACGATCGGTAATGTCGATTTTGACTTAAAATTCATATTGAAATGAGTAGAATTATTGGATCTAAAGGATGTTTGATCTAAAGTTTTTATATTTAAAAATAAGTAAAATATTTAGAGTAATCTGAATACTTTCAAGTAAATAGATAATTAATTTTATGACTTACGTAATGATTCTTTTATCAAAAATGGCGGAATTAATAAACAGCCGACAGAGGGCAGTACATGCTACTGGCAATGTTTTACTTCCGGCATTGATTATTCGGGTATTTTGGAAAAGCCAATTTGGAATAACTTTTTGTATTTCGATTTTACTGATTGGCACATTCAAAATCAAAAAGTGAGTTCTATCCTTTCATTGAATTGTAAAAATTTTAATTATCACATTATGATTTCAATTAATTGATTAGTCAAATTTGTGGTATCAACCACGAAAATTTTAATGTGCAGAAATTTCAGTTGAGTCATTTATTAATTTTTAACACAGTTTTCATATTTTTTTTTCGAATCAATCTTTCATTATTTGTAAATTATACTTTCGATACGTCCAACTTTTTATTAAATGCATATTACTTTTTTATTTTTAAGTTTCTATAGATTATGAAGTCATTATCGATAACATGCTCAACAAAATCGTCATTAGAGAGCAACCTGTGGAAGGTTCAACAGCAGACAACTGTGCACGTCTGATTTTATTCTGGTCAGCGTTCAAAATTTAAAGAGAAATTATTTTCTGAATTTATAAAGGTATGTAAATTATGCCCAAATTTTATTTTCAATTATAAATAATATAACAAGTTTTCCAAAATAGATAAAAATAATAGATTAAAAGGAATATAAAAAAATTTCCATCGCAAATAAACATTTTTTTGATTATTCACTATAATTTAATAAAAATTATTACAATTCAATGACAACTTAATTTGTTATTAATTTAAATGACAATTTTTTTATATGAAATTTATTTATTTTTCAAGTTTGTAGTTCATTTAATGACTACGTTGAATGGATCAATAAATTATTAGCAATTGCGCAATATATGACTGAGTAAATTCTTCGGCTTCTATACTCAATTATAATAATACTTTTACATTCTTTTACATGATTAGAATTATCACTTGATGATATGAATATTCATGTGTACAAAGAAAAATGTTATTCTAATTGATTTTTGTTTTCTTTTTACAGATGACAGAAGGTATTAAATTGTTGAAAGTTTTGTTACGGGCATCTGAGAAAGCTGGAAACATTGCCAGAGTTTGTAGACAAAATCAAACATTATTTAAATTGCTTATACAAGAGAAAAAGGATGATGAGAAAAATCCCCGATTTTTTCAAGATTTTAAAACACTTGCCGATGTTCTTATCCAAGAATGTATACGACATGAAATTAAACAAGAGGTAATTTTATATTTTCAAATCTAATACATGAGCAATTTGTATTTTATCATATTTATATATGTGCTATGAAACATACAGAACCATTATGAGCAAATGAAAAAATGAAAGCGGATGAAAAAAAATTTTATTCGACGTAAATGTTGGATGTTGACGTCAAATGTATATCCATATAGAAAATTCATGAATGGAAATTCACTTTAGAAATATTCTATGTCGCGATGTGATTACTAGTATTGATTTTGAATGTCTCATCATCAAATGCATTGTTTATTAATTGGAACAAAGTTTTGGGTGATGGGATTTTAATTACTGGCTTCGTGTTATTGAAACATGTTCGATGCGTCAGAAATTATTTATATAAATAAAATGATTGGACAAATAATGAACCCCAACAGGTTTCAATCAACATTATTAAATTACTTTGAAGGACAAATTGTATCTATTCTGATACGGGTAGGAGGATATGAATAAGCCTATATGAAAGAATGACTAATTTCTTTGAAATAAATAATTTTCTACATTTTTAAAATTTCATAACTTATATTTTTTTTCTAAATTATCAATGAATCAATCTGTATTTTAGATTATTTTTTATTACTTATCTGCCTTCATTTTTCGATGTTATATCTGTAATTACTTTGAAATTAAAACATTCTGAATATTATTAATATGGTACGGAAAATTAATAGTTTCCAGAATTGGCTAAAATGGTGAGGGGCGAAGAAACAAATGTATTTAGCAATACTTTAGGAAAGACTGTAGTTGTAGAAGTACGTCCCTCTTGTGCTGAAACAACTGAATTATTGTCAGTGGTATTGGACAATGATGTGGAAACTGCTCAACTTCTTGCTATTGAAATTCATCGTGAGGTAACTTTGGCAGAGGTGCCCATTGACGGAACTCTAGATGATTGTGATTTTGATATTGATATAAATGATTTAGGTATATGGATAGATCCAATAGGTAAACAAAAATTGATTTTTTTATATGATAAATTATTACAAATAGTAATAATTTCAATACCATGCAAGTTTTAAAGATTGTTTTTGGAATAAAATAAATATTAAATAATGAAATAATTGCTTAGATGCAACGGCAGATTATATTAATGGAAAAACATTAGTGGATGAAGCAACAGGTTTGCATTTGAGTGGTTTAAGATGTGTCACTGTACTTATTGGAGCATATTCAAGAAGTTCTGGTCATGCATTGTTAGGTGTCGTTAATCAACCGTTTTACTTAAACAACAATTCTCAGTGAGTTTTCATTAAATTATTCAGTTAAAAATTCTACACAATAGATATTTTCATAATTCATTTATTATATTGAAATATTTTAATTGCAGATGGAGAGGACACTGTTATTGGGGATTTTCAAACGGTGAAAAGTGTCAATGTTCTTTTGTAAAACCAAATTGCATGAATAAGGTCGCGATAGTAAGTCGCGTTGAGGATGAAAATGTACGAGAAAAACTTGAACAGAATGGATATAATTTAATTGCGGTGGCTGGTGCTGGTTATAAAATTCTCAGCATAGCAATAGGTTTAGCAGATGTTTATATTTTATCTAAACCAACGACTTTCCGATGGGATACATGTGGACCTCAAGCATTATTACGTTCTTTGGGTGGTGGAATAATTGATTTTGCCAAATTTGTAAATAATAAAAATTCCAACGATTTAGATATTAAATATTATGAACATGAAACGAGCTTTGCAAATCGTGGAGGATTAATTGCATATCGTGATCTAACTTCTCTAGAAGATTTACGTAAATCTCTAGTGATTCATACAAAGCTCTGAGTTATACAATAATTATAAATGTTTAATGCCAATGATTACTTAAAAACATTCAGCATTTAAAATTTATTTGTTTCAATTTATGTATTCAAAATTAAAGACGAATTCAGATGACAGATTTATAATAGAACATTAAAATATCCGCATTTTTAAACATTTTTACTTTCATTTATAAACATAAATTCATATGTATAATCTTTATTAACAGTCATGAATGTTAAAGTATCTTTCTTAAATAGTTATTAACTTTTAATGCAGATAAATGTTATTTATGTGACATTGTGATAAAATTCTAATTTTGTTTCTTAATGTATATGAAATTTATATGTAATGTTAACTATTCCCAAGAATGTTTATTTCCAATTGAGAAATTCCGGGCAACATGAAATATATAAATATTTAACCAAATATATGAATAATTATTCTTAAAAATTATTATTAAAAATTGACTTATATATTGGAGTGTTTAATATTTTTCATTGTCTTATTCATATTATTTATATTTGTTCCTCTTCTTGACATTCAAGATGAATGAATCGACGTTGCAGTGGTTGAATCGGCCGTAGAGATTCACAATGACGTAAGCTAGCACTTCTCACAGGCGTCCAGTGATTGATATCATTTTTACGTCGTACGCTTATGTATGTTGTGCATGTATTAGTACGCTTTAAAATAGAATGATTGGTGCCGTCGATACCTATAAAATAAATCAATCGAGTTATTATTGTTGAATGAAAGAGTAACTGACTTTATTCATACGTAATATTTTCATTATTTACATATTAAAATAAATGAAAATTACGTTTAATATTAACATAATAATACATAAATTTTCTTTCTTATCTTTATGCATAATATTATTTTTATGTCTGAAATTATATATAATTGTATATAATTTTCATTGATTTATTACTTACCAGTAAGTGCGATTCCCGCTGAATTTGTATTGTAAATTCCATGGCAATGATTTCGTAAAAATATACCAAGGCCTGGAACACGTCCGAGTGCAGTAACAAAACCAGTACGAAATCTAGCATTCATCCAACAATATATTACTGGATTATAGCACGAATGCGACATTGAAAGCCAATGAAGTGCTGTCCAAGCATATGGTAATCCATTCCAACTGCCTATACTCTCATTATTATCAAGTATTAGCTGAAAGATAATAAAAATTTTGTTTTTTAATACAAGTTAATGGAAATTGAGTTAAAAATGCAAATGGAATAAATTTAATCATATCCACGATCTAATTATTCATTCGTCCTAATTTACTTTCTCATTATTTTTTCACTACGTGCGAAAATTTTTTAATGATTTACTTAATATTACTGAAAGCTTTATAATATTACTATGATAGTTATTAATGTGAATACACTGTAATTGAAGTATTTAAAATGTTAAATTGACAGAATATATAGAGATCAGCTATATAAAAAATTAAAAAACCCACTTTAAAAGTGGATGTTAATTCCTTTTAAAATTAGTGAACTGAGTACAAATTATCTTCGTTTAAAGTTCACAAAAATGACCAGGAAAATGATATTGCAGAAAATTATATTAATATTTAATCTCAGACAAATAATATATATACACACGTATGAGATATAATTTTATGGAAAAATTATTATTTTTAATCTTTTATTAATATTTAGAGTGAAATCAATTAATAATTATCGTGAAAAAGTAAATAATAATTAAATTCTTAATAGTTTAATTTAATTCAAGTAAATTTTATAATGAATATGTACAATTACGTGGTTCAACCGACCAAAATTTATCGACATTCAATTTATTATCCGGCATGATAATAGCATTACAATCGATCTGAATTGTGGTTTTATTGTTTATTTAGCAGATAAGTCTGATAATACGTTTGGATATATACATGATGTTTTGCAATGTAAATTGACATAAAATCGGTTTTGAGATTATACAATATTATGCACACATGTAAGCTGCAAATTATTTTATAATAATGATTAGCTATTTGTACTAAATGCACGCAAAGCATCTAGATATACAATTATATTTAATACAAAAATTTAAAAAGCTCATAGGGAAAACATTGAAAAATATATATTATAGATTACTATGGATTACACACCGTGAGTATATTGTACGGAAGCCAGCATACAGTAAAGGCGATTACCACAGTCATCATCATTTTAACCATCTGAAATAATAAATAAAAGACAAAATTAAAAATGAATAACAATTGATTTTAATAAGTAGAGAGAAAAATGGTAATTGAGTGAGTGGTTGGATTTAGATTTGTATAAGCTTTTTGATAGTGGATTTATCAGAGAAAAGTGACCAAATGATTGCATCTAAATTTATAGAACTGCTGTGAATTAATACTGCTATGAAATGATTCATGTAATAGACATTAAATTGAAGGGGATGACATATTGAATTTAAAGAGAAGTAAAAATAGAGTTGAAAGCCGAAGAGAAAAATTCGAATGATTTCATTACTTTTCTTTTCACTACGTGGTGAAAAGTAAAAAAGTTTTTCCGATCACAGAGTGGGTTTTTATTGACAACCGGCGCCAAAATTAATGATTGTCGTGCCAGTCTACTGGACATTGCAATTCTACAATGCCATGTCATTTTTTTATTCTATCTTCATCATATCAATATCTGTTTTATTTTATTTATGTTTGTCAAGTTATAAAATATTGATTATATACTTGTTTGTTTGTTCTATTATTTCATAACTCGAAATTGTTTCATGATATATTTATTTTCGTTACATTCATTGAATTGAAAAATAATTTTATTATTTGTTTAGATGATTGTATTTTCAGTTTACAAACATCAATATAAAAATATAATAATAAACTATTTTAACTCGACTGTGTTATTGACAAAATCATGTATAAAATTGTAATTGTTATTTTCAATTTCAAACGTGTACAAAATTTTAACTTTGATGTAATGGATCCTTTGTCTATTCTTTCTATTTTTACCCCCCTATTTTGATTTGTCGTTTTTCATTTTCCCATTCAAATATTTCCCTGTTTTATTTCGTTTCTTGCAGCTACAATTAACTTTTTGCTAAAAGTAACCACGATAGCAAACATGAAGAAATAAAAGCTCATCATACTCCAATAAATAAAACTCGGACATTGAACAAAAAAATATCTTCTCCGCTTAACTAGTGATCTCGTTAAACAATCTAGTAAAAAAGAGAAATATTAATTAATTTCGTTCCTTTGGGATTTAAATTCCAGTTGTCTTTCTGCCAAGTAAACATAATTAATTACTGCATCTCCACAATTTTCACGGATAAATATTTATTTATATTCCGCATTGGTATTTTTATGTTTGTTTTATTGACTGACACAAGTTTATGAATCATAAACTCAATACACACCCAGCCATTATAATGTTAGCTTGTGTATTTAGGTGAAATAAAAAGGAAGTGAAAGGTATTCAATGGTATATCGATAAAATTATAAGAAGAAATAGAACGCTTCGACTGAATAAAAGTCCTTGATATTTCCTGTCAGTTCCTTTTGATTCAAACATTGTCAACGTTTATGTATTGTGTATGACCCAACAGTATCTACAATTGACAAAACATTTTCGCTCTGATGAATCCAGATATAAAGTAGATATTTGTCAATACACATTTTAAAAATTTCTCCATTCTCCCAATATTTTTTTTCCCTTCATTTTTGTCACGCATAAATTTGACTTCTTTTTTATTATTATTTATTATATTACCTTTACCAATGTCATGCAGATGATTAAATATATAAGAGAAATATATTTAGATATAAAATACAAATACAATTTTCTTTCTTTTTATATAATGTTAATTTAAAACGTCGAAAAAAAAAATATATCGATAATGTTTTATTATAAATAGTTTATAATTAAATATGAATAATTTTTTATACATTACTATCTAGCTGTCTGATTGTATACTTAGTCTTTTCACTTAGCTATACATATATATCATGAACTAATATTAAAATTCTTTACAAATAATAATTATATAAATATCAATTGATATTTTACAGAAATGTTTTTAGAATTAATTAAAAAGAAAAATGTTTTTTTACAATGTTTATAATTACTTTTACACGAAAAAATTTATCTAACATTTTTATTTACATGAATAGATCTATACATGTATGTATATAAGTATATACAATTATATATATAATTGCAGTGGACTGTTGAAAATAATGCAAAAATTTACATACATAAATAATTATCCTTCAGATATATCCATACATGTATAAATTTTATTTTCACTGCTGTCATTGATAAAATAATTTTTTGAAATAATTAGTTATGTGATTACTAAAAAAATTAAAAAATTAAATATATCAATTTCTTATGTCTTGGAGAATGATTTAAATAAATAATGTCTTATATAATTTATAAGGTCATTGTGAAGTTTTGCAAAAAAACTGAGTGCAAGATAGCATATATTTTTTCTAGGTAATTGATGGAACTAGAGGGGTCGTGGTTAGATACACATTATTACAGTCTATGATAATGTAATAGTAGCTATAAATTATGTTTCCTTGTTGTCTAAATGAGTTTGGATAAAGGATGAAACTTCTGCAATGAAGATAAACTGCCAAAAAAAAAAAAAAAACAGCAACGATTGTATATATTTGAGATTGAGAGGTATAATAAGAAATTATAGATAATAAGGGAAGAGAAATGTATGATAATCACATGTATTTATTTTTTTTTTCTTTTATTTTTTTCACTGTCAGGCAATAAAATAGGATTGTGCTGACGGTCTTGTCAAGGTGGATAAGAGTAAACACGCCATAAATTTGTGTCCGTGTGATATGAATAATTTTAAAGCCGCGATAAGATGTATAGGCCGGAGGGGAGAATTATATTTAGCGTGACCATTTCATTTTATAAGTGCGGATTTATTATTATTACCTGCAACGAAAGATTCGACAGTTGAATAATGTTGACTTTTAATGGTATTAATATTGATTCTTACCGATCTTTGCTCTTTGTTTTTGTGATATTCAACGGGAACCGTGAGTATAATTATACAGAAAATTTATTTTGTTATATTTTATAATAATAAAAAAATTAAGTATGAAATATTGATACATATATAATTGATATTGAATTTAATTGAAACTAAAATAAATTAATAAGGGTTAAAATTTTTAATTCTTTCTTTATATACCATTTAGTTTAATATTGAATAAATTAATATTTCGTATTCCAATTTAATTAGAGTTACTGATAATAAAAAAAAATAATTAAAGTCCTTATTAAAAAATAAATCTAAACTTTGAATAATATTTCCTTACAGTTTATTTCACGACCAATGCTGTCACTCAAAGTCAACTTGACACCATATTTTTACGCTTATTCAAGTAAGTAATTGCAAATATTTTGATATAATTTTCCTATAAAATATTCACTCATAAATATTACAATAAAATTAAATAATTGTATATATTTTTTGTTGTCTTTTCTCAGTGGCAGCACATCAAAGTATAAAGATTCAAATGTTACTCATGCGGATGATTTAGTTTCTCAGATGGATAAAAACAAACCAACTGTGTTTTACATTCATGGATTTACCGAAAATGTAGAAAAAAACAGCGTCCTTACTATAGTAGATGGTACATTAATCAATCTAAAAAAATAAATAAATAAATAAACAAATAATATAAAATAATATTTTATATTGATAGCGTATAATTTCCGCAATGATCATAACATCATAGCAGTGGACTGGAGTAAATTGGCTGCACTAAATTACCTTGAAGTAGCAACATGTGTTGACCAGGTCGGTAAACAGATTGCAATTGCTATACAGAATATGTTAGATGCCGGATTGCAAATAGAAAAGATTGACATAGTAGCACACTCGATGGGTGCTCATGTTGCTGGTGAAATAGGTAGATGTATCTCGAATCTCCCAAGAATTGTTGGTCAGTATAATAAATACATGAATACATGTTCAACTATAAATACCTAGCACGATAAAAGTTGAATTATAAATTTTATTTTATGCATTAGAAATGTATTATTAAAATATTTTATTTAGGTTTAGATCCAGCGGGTCCACTTGCTTCTTATATCCGAGTAGTGAACGCTCTTCGTTCTACTGATGCAAAAAATGTTGTGATTATTCATACAGACGCAGGAGTTTATGGAATAAATTATAGCATTGGGACAGTTGATTTTTGGCCAAATCATGGAAAAAGAATACAACCTGGTTGTCCTCGGATCTCTGTTCCTCTCAGTAAAGAAGGTGAATTATATTTTTAAATTGTATAAATTTTATTTTAATAATTTTTCTTTATAGACTTTTGTAGTCATCATCAATCTTGGGTATTTTATGCTGAATCTTTACGCAATGAAACAGCTTTTATGGGAGTGAAATATTCTGAAATGGGACAACCTTGTAGCGAACAAATTGTGATGGGATACGCAACACCACGAACAGCGTACGTAATTATCAATAAATACTTTTTTCATTCCAACTTTGTCTTTCTCTAGCTCTCAATTATTCATCAATTCCCTGAATTATTTTAAATAGAAGTGGAGATTACTTTTTAACTACTGCATCAAAGTCTCCATATGGTTTAGGAGCGACCAATGCAAAATGTTAAAATATATTCAATATGCAAGCAAAAATTTCAGTGACTTTGGTATGTTAATTTAATTAATAAACTTGAATAATTAAATAAAAATTATTGAATGAATTAATTTGTGTTTCCTAATTTTGTGTGAGGTTCGTTAAAGGGTGAAAACTTTGAGTTGATAATGCCGAAAACTTTATGGAAAGTGTTATTTTACAATGTGGTATTGTTATTTGTTGGATACTAAAACCAAACTAACGCCAGCTAATATGAACATCATGAGAATCTGATCAAATTTCACAACTTCAATTTCAAGCATCTCTTCCCTTTGTGTCACATTTATACACTTGAAAAGTTGTATTCATTCGATAAATTAAGAGTGTGTTAAAGCATATGTATACTACAATATTATAAAGTAAAGTGAATAATAGAATTATACCTAATTTACAATTAATTTCAATTAGTACTCTGAATATATTGATTTCCCTTTAGAGTTGATTTTAATTGTTCATATACATATTTTGTTTGGTAAAAATTTCTCTTCTCTGTTGACAAATTTATGTATATTCATCATTTGAGATTTTATTTAATTTTAAATATTGATCGTTGAGATAAATTTCGATCCTATAAATTACATTAAATTTCCAAAGATTAAAAGTATAATTAAATTTTGTATTAAAAAAAAATAGTTATTGGGCATTTTTATATTAATTTCATAATTTTCGTCGACAATTTAGCTGCTAATACTATGAAACCCAGCAACAATTGTGGTAAAAGTCTCTCTTAATTATATTAAATAACAAAAAAATTTTATAAATTGTATAAAAACAATAGAGATTATATCATTACAGTTATATTTTAATAAAGAAAGCTCAGAATCACCCATAGATAATACAGTTAACTATTCCCTGGTTCCCTCTGGTTTCTGTGTCTTTTGTTTTGAATCCACGTTCAATGTGTCACGTAAAATTCTAATGGAGTGAAATGTTTATGCACAGGTTGTAACAAACACAATAGATACCTAACACCCATTACGTGCATACACTGTATAAAACAATAAGCACACTAAGTCTTTTTATCTTAAAAAATTAAGATCATTATAAATGAGCAATAGATTAATAATATAATAAGAAGAAAAATCTTTTAATAAACAAAAGTGCTTCTATTTTTCCGGCACAATGGATAATCTACAGTTGAATAAAAAATTAATGAATAGATTAAAGAATAATAAAAGATACGAAATAACTATTTCGAAAACTCACTGCTATTAAAGAAGTTTATATTCATATATAAATATGTATTATGTTCATTACAAGGTACGTGAATCAATAAAATACATTGGCTGCAAAAAATTGTAGAATATAATTTTACAAAATTACTATCGAGTTTAAATTTATATTAGTTTCGATAGCAACAAAAAATATCGTTTTTTATTATGGAGCTTTATCGAATATTGATCCAATGTCGATTATACTTTTAATATAATCACTGTTGGAATTCTATCATAATCTATCAATACATTTATAATATTATATGTGTATTTATTTTGTGAATAATTTAGATTTTTCTACATCAAATTCATTATTTACAGTATGACGATTGGAGAAAAAATTTACAAAAATTGGTCATGCAATGAATCTAGTCAGGTCAAATGGGATAAAATTGTAAATCTCTTCACATCAAATTGAATCTGATTAAATTAAATTTGATCTAACCATTTTTTTTCTACAATTGTTTTGTTTGAAATTGTCACGAATTCCAATTCGAATTGACGATCAGAATCAGTTGCGCTTATGAATTGAACAAATCAATTTGTAATAAAATATTATTGTGGATATATTTATATATATATATTTATTTCAGAGTTTTATACAATAACTCTGTCAAACAAGATCCTCATAAAAGCCTAAGGGCCTTTGAAATTGACGATATAATAGAAATGAAACGCGAGAGAGAACTGATCTTGATGTGATACAAGAGAATAACATTAAGGGGCTGGATAATGAAAAAGATAGCATACCCTCTTCCATACACATGAGGAAGATGGAATAAAATGATCTGAATAAATAAATTAATTATCAATAATTCATACTGAAAAAATATAAAACCTAAAAAAATAAATACAAAATACAAAACCGTTGAATAATATCAAGATATTCTTTTGTTATCTGGTTTTGATTTTGCTACAGAAGATACAACTAAAACAAATTAAATGTAAATTCGGTTACTGATCCTTTCAATTTTTTTTTCTTGTTAACATTGAAATTTTTTAGATATAAGTCATCTTATATATTATAATCATATGAAAATAATTTTGGGTTATATATCATAAATAATACACATACCTTTCTTTTAGATTTTGCCATTCTCTGATCTCTGGTATTTTCAGCTTCACCCGGTGGACGTTTTCCCCATACACGAATTCCAATACTTATATACGTAAACAGCAGGACGATTATTGGTACGAGATATTGTAACACCAATAGTGCGATTGAATAGTTGTAACTGTAGGAATTCAAGTAATAGATTTTTATACACACATTTTACAATTGCATATTGATGAAAAATGTTTGGAAATTTAATAATACAGTAAAATTCAATAGAACATAAAATTCAGATAATTGATCAGATTGCTAACTGTTGTAATATGAAACTTACCGCTGATGTACAGTTGACCATTGTTCTTGACAGATGTAATAATTACATTTTTCATAAAGTTCGTTTGGTTGTAATAGACGAGAGACAATAGCAATTGGTGATGAGACTGTGAGAGCCACAATCCAAACAGTTAGAATCAATAGTTTAGCTTGTTTCTTGCTCATACGTGGCTTTAATGGCCACATTATTGCTGCGTAACGGTCAATGCTGATTGTCACGAGAGTATATGCGCTGACAAGAACTGACACTGCCTGTGAACAATCAATTGAATAATTCAAATAATTTACCGAAGGACAATTACTATTATTTAATCCTATTTGTTTTTGTTTTGTTTACCTGTGAATAATTAACACTGGGACACATTTCTGGACCAAAGGGCCAGTGTTGGAGAATTAAAGTACTGACAAAACTCGTGGGTATACAGAATAGTGTCATTAAAATATCTCCAACAGCGAGATTGACAATGAAATAATTTGTAACTGTTTTCATACGTGGACTATTGCAAACCACATAACAAACAAGAAGATTACCGAGTAATGCAACGATAAAAATAGTGCAATACAGAAAGTAAATCGTTGCTTGAAACCATATTGTTGCTAAGACGCTGCTTGGTGATAGGAAATTATCGCAGATAGAATCATCATTTTTCTCAGATGAATTTCCAAATGTTCCAGTCATGTAGTCGGTGTCAGGGAGTGACATATCTAATATTATATTATCTTTACATCCTTCTGATAATAATGTCACGTTACTCTTCACTCTGGAAAAGATTCATACGCATTTATCCATGATGATATTTCATCTTGATATAGCAGCATGATTATTTTTTTGGTTGGCTCATATAATATCTTCATATACCTTCAACACAAATAAATACAAAATTTAGGATACTTAATATCATGATAGCTATTCAGATGCATTTAACATTAGTCTAGTAATAAGATCGGTGGTCTCGCTTTTGTTCGTTATACTTAGCTAAGAATATAATGTAATAAAGGTATATGAGAACAATCGATTAACAACAGAATATTAGCTATGGATTCTCATCAATGCTATTTTATAATTACAAACTTCAGAAGTTCAAGAATATATTTGCTGAATCTTATTCTGTTTGCTGTATTATTTCAAATTTAATATTACTTTGTAAAATTAATTTTAGTTTATGATGAACAAGTTAATTATTCAATTTATCATTCGGAAGATAATGAAGTTGTAAGATGGAATTCGGAATAGAATGCAATTATTTATTACATATTGTCGTTTGTATATTTGAGTATTTACTCTGAATTTCACAATTTTAATATTGTTACAGGTGAACACCTTTATATCGTTGATGTATATGCTTTATACCCTAGGGATATTAATAAATTTGATTGTACCTCAGTGTTGGAGTGGAACATTGAGGTATATGTATTGTATTCTACTTTATAATGAATTTCATGAATGATATTCATTCTTATTGAGTTCATGGATGCATAATGAAACGATTCAGACTAGCAAAGAAAAAAAATTCAATGAAAGAAAACTTTTGTGATGTGTAACAATATATATAAAAGATAATTTATTCGCTATTATATTGATGAAAAAATTTTATAAATCAAAATTTAAAAATATTATATATAATTATTATTTTATATTTATCTCTGTGTATTGATATTATTGATAAAAAATTAACAATCATCCATAATATATTTCTATATATGTAACATTTGTATTCGCTCAGAGTAAAGTGCCAGAATTTTCGCATTTAGTATTCATCGCGCATCGCGTTTAAATCGAATTTAACACTTAAATGAATAAGTTACAGTCTTTAAAATGAATGAAAAAAAAAAAAAAATTAATGGAAGTAGTGAATGGATTTATTAAATCCGTGAAATATTACTGAGTATGGCCGCCCCAGTATTTCACTATTTTCATGGAGTAAATAGATTTGTGAAGCAATAGTACGGTAAATAAAAATAGTAGAAAGAGTATAAAGTACCAAGAGAATTTAAAATTACCTTTTTTTTTTATATTATTATATGAACAGTTGCGATTTTCATTTCATTACATTACGATTCTTTGGAGACAAACATATTGCAATGGCAAAAAATGACTTAATTAATTCTAAAAGTGTGTTTAAGTTTTTAATCTATTCATCTCGTGATAATTATTTTTTATTTGATAATTAAATTGTGGAATAATGCAGTTACTTTGATTTATGAACTAAATATTAATTACGTGATATAATGAGATGTGCGTGAGTTATACACATGAAGAAACATTACAAACCCCAGATCAAAGTAATGCAAAGCAAAAATATTTTTAATATCAAAATGTTCATTAGCAGATGTGTAGAATTTTCATGACAAAATTCCATATATGGACCTCAGAATCAAATGACATTAAATCCATAAGTTTTTCACATGGCTTGATGCCATTTAGCTATATTAAAACCGCAATATACACAATTTATACAAATATAAAAGACCTATATTCAAAAGCTTTTCGCGCATCACTTTTATGTTTAAATATTGATTTCTTTTTTCACCACATGGAGAATTCAATGAATATTAATTTAAATACATCATTCATGATTTCGTTTAGATGTCATAAATATTAATTAATTAATATTCGAAAAACAATCAAAAAAGTTTCCATATATTCTTGAAATTTTAATTTTTTTTTTGTACTTTACTTTCGTCAGACTGAAGTACTTGGTAATCGAATTATCGTCATACATCATAGACACTTATAAAAATTTAATAAATTTCCGTATATTAATACAAAATGAAGAGCAATATTGATAAAAGTACAACGCGTTTTTCTCAATTTAGAGATTATAGTGAAAAACGGGCAAACGAAATTGAATAAAAAACTCTTATAAAGAAACAACGAGTAACTGTGTTGATTTACGATCCCTTAAACTTGAATATATGTACAATATTATCTATTTATAACCATCCCTGTGTTGTCGCATAAGAATGAGGATAAATGTCACTTGATTCGAAATTGGTAAATACTCTGAATATTCCAATGCGTATTATTACCAACACGAATGTTTTATTGCTCACTATCAATGAATAATATTAGAAAATAAATTTTAAGGCGAAAAATTTGGTAGTGGGAGTCAATCGATGACTATGGAAATTTTTCTATCTATGTGCAAATTAAAACAGTTGGAGATTGACAGTTATGAAGGAACACTCCAGACATTGGGCGCAAAAAAAAAACTTTTCATTTACATGCAGTACAGTGCACTCAGTTTGCACCCACATAATATTACGATAAAACCTGTAATAATAATATTAATAATAATAATACCCTTATATAAGATAAGTAAAAATATATTGTGTAGCGATTTACCTTGAATTTTATTTGAATTAAATATACAGTTGTGTACTGCTAAAACTCCAAGTCATACTCAGAAGGTTTATCACGATCTTTTGTCGTTTTCGTCATAGAGCTTTCTCATCTATAAAGGTTTGCAGCGATTTCATGGAAGGTTTATTCAGACATGGGTAGATATGATGTTTATAACTGAAAAAATAAAATACATCTCTACTATAATGGTTTTTCAGGATATTTTAAATCAGCGGGATAAGTAAATAAATATAATTTATGGTGAGATAACTTCAAAGTAGAAAAATATAAGTATCTCTATAAATAATACTTGTGTGATTGAATTAAAATCTGAAGATTATTTGAGGAATAAATAATATATATTTTATTTATTATTTTAAATTATAATAAGGTGAAGTATTCTCTTTTATTTATAAACAATGAATATAAATATTTCATCAACGTTTCAATATATAGTTAGAAAAATATCAATAACGGAATTCATTGAAAACTGTTAGACTTATCAATTAAAATTCTGTATGTGAAAGAATTTAATAAATAAAATTTTAATAAGGTGTTTGAAATATATTTCGCACCTAATTATCGTTTATATTATTCTATGAGAACGAGAATATATCAGTTATAGAGTTACAGCATAGCAAGAAGTATAATTATATTGAATCTACAAATTAATATTTGAAAATTCAATAATTAACAGTCGGAAGAAGCATACCTGTATTTTAATAATATAATATTGATAAATTTATCTTCACTGCTCTAATTGGATAGTTATTATATATACTACTTATTAAGTTACCTGCTCTAGAGTTCAATTAGGGAAATGAACGTAGTAAATAATCAAGAAAAAAATTATAAGCATGCTAAATAGAATTTATTTCTTAGTATTGATATTAAAAAATTCCAAGTTGCTTTATTCGAGGTAATGAAAATTATTATAAATACCTTCAGCATATAAATACTAGTAATAATAATTGTGTATGTCGAATATGCATGCATATCATGTATATGTGTGTACTATAATTCTGTAGTAATATGAACATTTAATTATGTACAGAAGTTTTGTGTTAAGTAACTAAAGTATATAAACTTCATTTTACATCTGAAGAAACAATCTGAAAGTTTTAGAATTAATAGCAGTTGAGATAAAATAATATCTATGTGAAAATATATTATTTAATAACCTGTTTACTTTTTATACCAATATTTCAGTGACATGTTTCCAAGCGTTATACATACATAGGTGGTTATTCCCTTTGACTGTATAATCATTGATGGATACATGCAATATATGTATGTTTTCCTATTTATCAGAGATGGTGATATTTACTCAACGACAGAGTAGAAAATGATGCGATGTAAATTAATGATGTATTTATATAATTTTTTTTTTGTATAAATAATGTTGATAAAATCAATTTTTAAGTGTGATTCTAAATTTGAATTTATATGTATGTATATATGTGTCTGGAGATTACATGTGCTTGTATAGTATTGATGATTAAAGGTGTATTGTTCATGTGATGAGAATTATAGGTTCAAAGGAAAATGGATAATAGCAGTCAATAGAATTGCCTCTGGGGTACTCTAGATCATTTGGTACCTCTGAAAATTCATTATTCTATATATATTTTGATTATTATCTGATACTACAAGTGATTATAATTTAAGATTTAAATTTTAGTTCAATATTGTGTATGAAACCCACATAATCTCCATGAGGTTTTGTCCATTGATCATCAGAGAAATTTAGATTCAATAATCTGTTACGAAGCACTCTTAAATCTCAAGATGAATTGTTCACGACCCGAATGTCATCAAGTAATGAATGTATATTGAAAAATTATCCTGGAGATAAGTGTGTGTTATAAGACAGAAGTTCAATATTTTTCAATAAACTACA
>JAQQBR010001831.1:2292703-2316459 GCA_030347285.1 Microctonus hyperodae
TAATTCGTAAGTTTTTTAGATTCATTTTCAGGCCAATACAATTTATTTGGATGTCTCCATGAGACTAAAAATGATAAGCTGTATTGTTGTTGGGACAATGATAGATTACTGACAATGGTTATATTGATTAATCTGTTTAAAAAGAAAATGAAAACCATCCACTATGTGCAATTACAAATACGTGAATATAAATAGTTTTCAGTACATAAACTGGAATAGATTGTAAAATACCATGACATATAAATTATTATTAAAATATTCATAATGTATAAATTGTAGGATATGTAATTATTTCAGTTATAATCAATTGATTTACTGAAAATGTATTTTTCGAATATTGGATTAATAATTAAACTACATATCTCAGTTTATAGATGTATATACAGCCCATGTCATGTGATATATGAACGCAGAGAAATTACGGTTAAAATTGATTTTGGATTAAAACAATTTAATGGAAAAACTTTTTACCACCGGTGCTGTTTTTTCTCGTAAATATATGAATATGTCCTTGAAGAGGAAAATAATTTCTTTGTGTTTCAATGACATTATTTTCCACTACGAATCTTAACAATTTTTTAAACTTTAAAGTTTCTCCACAACAAACACAATACAATGAAAAAAAAAAAAACTTCATTCCATAAAAGAGCGGGCTTATTTTTTTTTCTCATGAGCTTTGTGTAGTATCTTGTTAATATTTTTTAACCTCTCTTGTTTGTCATGTACACTCACCAAAAATTCTTAATAGTCTCATTTCCGCTCCTCCTAACGTTTTTTTTTTTTTTTGTTATATTATTATTGTTCTTTTAGGTTTATACTTGCAATCGACACTCTTTGTGTTATATCCCAAGACGTAGTTTGCACTCTGGGATATAAATTGACTCACAGTGAAAAACTGAAATTTCTTCAAAGTGAGAACAAAAGGAAATTTCACTTTGAAGTGGTGTACGGTATTATCTTCCAAGTTTTGTTAGTTAATTTTTGTTTCTAGTGATCTCTATATCTGAAATGAATAATAGTGTAAAGTACTTCGTAAAAAACACATTGATTAAGAGAACTGTGAAAAATTGTATCCAAGATTATTTCCTACGTGAAATTGTCGGCGTCTATTATTGGAGGTTAGTTCGATTCACAAATGTAATATCCGTAGTTTTTGAAAAATTATTAATTCATTCAATATTCGAATTACCGATATCAAATAATGCATGAACATTAAAAATTACATATGAAATACTTTTAATTGTATTATTACTTTATGCAATTGTTGGAAATAAGGAAAAAAGTCGTTAGAGATCGATTCAAAGATGGCCGATATTCTAGAAAATATCGATATTTGTATCGATACATTCAACTATAAATAAATTTTATTTAATTTTGTTTTCAAATTAAATATATATATTTGATTTGATATTTTATTTAAGTGTATTGATATTTTTAGATATGATAAATATCAATAAGAATATCCATATTTTTTATTAGTGTATCATTCATCTGAATTAAATTCAAATTTTGGTAACTCGCAGATAAATTTCCGACAGCGACATCTATGTGTTCCACTAGTATAACCAGTGTATGTAGTTTTGTTGTTACTACCGGAAACGATTTTTACTTTTTTAATGTACCAAAAATTTATTCAGATCATTGTTTGTTTGCACGCAGGTTTCTAACTGGAGAACATAAAAATTAAATCCGACAAAAATCGATGTGAATTAAAGTGTCGGCCATTTTATTTATAATTATTCAATGCTTTGTGAAAGCTCATATTGTTGAAAAATATGACAATAGAAAGCTGATGAAGGAGATTACGATAATGAGAAAAAAGAGAAAAACATTAATACTCCTTGGATGAGAGATAAAATGAAATTAAAAAATTCCCTCCAAGTAAGTAAATATAATTTAATACAATTTCATATTCACAGTAAAATTTACTGAATTTGTATGAATTTATTTGATCAATAATTGGATATTACTTTACAATAATTTCTTTGTGAATTCTTGCTCAAGTATATATGCATTAGACGTGTTAAAGATAGCATATAACACGACAGTTTTGATGGGTTGTTGAGGAAAAAAAAAATGTTTTGGAGAAAAATGTGTTGGGGTCTCGACCCTCGTTCTATTTGTAGGTGCCTATAGTATACATGTATAAAGTATACTGGATTAAATGACAAGTTGTGTCTTTTTTTTGTATTAGCGTCAAAATGTAAAAAAAAAAAGGCTGAAGGTACGTTTAAAAAATGTGAAAGGTCATGTACGTAAATATGCCATTTATATAAAATTTGTGAAGTGTTCTAGTTAAAATCTCAAACTGGAAAATACATTCACAATTCTCAATAACCAAAAGATATACTTCACTAATGTTATGTAAAGTATATTAATTTTTTTTTGTTCTCGATTATAAATATTAACCATTAAAAGTATTACATAAATATACATTTCCATCTTTATTGTAATTACTTCAAGTGTTAGTATTTTGTTTTTTGTTGAAAACAAAATACCACTTATATAAAAAACAATTTAATAATACAATGATAATTAATAAATTTATTCATTGTCACGATTTTCACCACAATTCTAACCAAACGAACTTCATTATTTTACACTTTAATCTCTTTTCTTTTATCTCATTAAGAACGTTATTTTTTCTTAATTCATCTTTTAATTGATACCCCATCTTATTCTTATTTTATTCTGTGTCTATCCCACGCTTCATTAATTTGTTTATTCGTGACAATTTTACCGTATTTCCACTTTATATAATGCCATTCTTTTGAAAAAACTTATCACGTCTAAACGATTCTCTATTCATGGTAGATTACAAGTCTCAAGTGACCGTCAGATGAACAAAACAGTTTTCTTATACATAGGTATATCATAAAATCACTTTTCCCAAGTGACACCACACTAACTTCAACTAACTTTATAAATATTTTCTACAAAAGTTTGTGTGTAACAATCATAAATCAGTGAAAATATGAATAGTATACTTCAAGAAGTGAAAAACAAAACACTTTATTATCCCGAATCATTTTATTGAGTCTTGCTAAACTCAGTTCATTTTTTTCTATAAATTCCAATAGCAAACTTCTATTAAGTAATCTGAGATGAACAGGTTGATATTGATATATAAAAAAATATTTCAAGCAGGAAAAAACCCCTGAAACTTTTCCAATAAATCTTTCTGAGTCATTCGTCATGTAATGCTCAGTATTTTTTTAATATCCTCGGCTGTTATGTATCAAATTCAATTGCAAACATAACTCATACATGTATATATTTTTTTTTAGATTGATTATGTATATAACCTTCAAAACAACTTGATTGATCCTCAACATTACTTCAAATATCATGCACGTGTAATTCTTGACATGAAAAACTAAACACAAAACTTGTGGATCAAGCTCTGCAATATTTCATTACTGACAAAACACATGCAGAAAATCTGATTGAAATTATTCTGCCATGAAAAAAGACTGTGAATTTTTATTTATTTAATATTCATATTTGAGAGATAGTCAAGTTAGTATTATGTTAGTAAGATATAATTAACATATTACGTAAAAGATCAGCACTGAACGCAGATGCTGAATTACTTATAACCTTTTTTGATACATGAATTGAGGTGAATAATAGTTTCGAGAAACAAGAGCGAAAAATTTGCATGAAGAGAAATACAATCTTTTTACTTTGCTGAATAATGGGAAGCACAGATGTCTAAACATTTATGCACCAACATGCATTATGCACATATTTTTAACAAACTATAATCGAAACTTTATGGACTCGAATATCAAAAGGAAATTACATTCAAGATATATTTAAATTAAATTTTCGAATAATTTATTTATATATTTATGGAAACAAACCTTGTAGCAAAATTCCATTGTAATTAGATGGCTAAAATTGAACAATATACCAAAGTTTCTGGCACTATTATTAGAGTAGTTATGGTCACTGAATAGTCAGCCGTAGGCGATACTTTGAATTATTTACTGCTATACTTGCAACGAATTGTCAATTCCGCGTCTAAATAAGATGAAATCACTGGAAATCGATCCATGGTGGAAATTAATATTTCATTATCAAATCTCGATTGTTTACACTTTAGGATTATTTATTATCAATTTAATTACACTAATCAAAGCTCATATTTTAACATCAATTCACTTAAATAATTCTTATATTTATATTTCAATTTAAAAAATTAATTCAAATGATAAATAAATTTTGTAATATTAAAAATAATTAATATTTGATTTATTGAAAATTATTTTCATCAATTATTAATAGTTATTATTTAAAATGAACTTCAAATTGGAAACTATCATTTAGTTTTGCCAAATTCGTCCATGTGCGTTCAACGGAAGCAGTGCGAGTCTGACTGAATAGTGGTTGGCTTTCAAACGCGTCGATTCATTCGCTCAGTTGCCGCACCTTGGGTGAAGAAGTTTGCACAGACGCACTGTGGTTAAATTCGTATCATCCCCCACATCATTCAAAATCTTTGTCACTTTAGAGTCATAAAAATTCATAGTGCCACTGTAACATTCTACTCCTCAATATTTATTCAAATTATTAATGTATTAGATTAGGACCTTCGCTAAATTCATAATCATCCATTTTGTTGACGTACTTGCATATATTCTTTGCGTTATTTTATCATCAATCATTATTCGGACGAATACCATAAGTTATTTTGCTATCAACTTAGATATTACACGCCAAATATATAATTGTCGATAATGAAAATTGATCTGGAAATCTTGTAGCAGATACATTCGTAGTTTAAATATTTTATAATGCTGACGAAGGACAGACGATGTAATCTCTATCGTAAAACATAAACATCCGTTTTTCACTTAGGAATCTGCAGAAATTAAATTCAAATGAATTCTTGGAAATATAGTTTCTCAACTGTAAATTATTATAAAAGTCACTGGATATTATTGATTAATTTTACTATTAAATCTAGTTTTTTTAATATTTTTTTTTAGCAAGCTTCAATATATTATCGGAAAAGAAATCCGTGTACATAAAATAATCCAAATGCGTATAATATGAATGAAAGACAATACAATATTCGTAAAAACTTTTCTCATAAAACTAATGTAGCAAAAAAAAAAAATAGAAATAAAATGATACTTTCATCAGTGTCATATTATATATGTTGATCCTTTTATTTCCATTAACTAACGAACCGCAATATGAATAATAAAAGTCTGTTGGTAATGGACAAAAGTGCGCTTTCTGTATTTTTCTAGAATTTTTCGTTTAATGATTTCCGGTTTATTATTCTATTGCGTCGTACATGCTCCATTCAAGCATTCGATGCATTTATGTATTGATGTTAAAATGAAATAAAAGCATCTAAAGCTCCATAAAAATATATTATCAAACTAAAAATAAATCGGTTGATAATTTGGGAATCACAAATAATATTCTATCAGATTTATTTTTTTCCACTTCGATTTGTCAATACTCCAAGGAATTAACTGACTGTAACATTAATCACAATCATATATAGAAACATGACAAACAATTGTAAAATATGTCATGCATATAATGTATATGTATGCATATATTTAATATTTATTTTATCTCAACGCAAATTTCCAGCTGATTTCCGTCAGTGTAAATGCAGATTAAAATATTATCAATGGACACGTACATGACACATGTAAAAAAGAGAATTTTTTATCTCATTGAAATGTATATTCTTTTGTACTGATTGACGTGGTAGAGTGATATTGACTCGACCTAGACAGAATATTGATATGGAATTATTACTGAATTTTATGGTGTCTATATATTCAGTAACAATGAAAAGCATATCATTTGCCGTGCTCCAATTCTTCAATTCACTCATTATATCCAAAAGCTTATACGCATATCTATAATTTGTTTCTTCCATTTCTTGCCCTGTCTAACTGTCAATTTCTTATAATATTTCCAGTTATTTTTTTCCTATTTTCCTAGAACATCTCATAATTTTTTTGCTTTAAATTATTCACACTTATTTTCCCTCGATGTTGACGATGTTTACAAAACTATTGCCACTAATGTTATGAAATAATATTAAAGTTGCGATTATATTATGTATCTATCTTGATTTATCATTTGATTCATAATAAATACAAATAATTGTCATTTAGTTATTTATGTGAATGCTTGGTTTTTAACATTAAAATAAATTACTTTGTAGATTGTGTATAAATGAAAAGTAATTAAATTTAGTCTGAACAATATATGAAAGGTCTACTTTAAGTCTCACTGTTAAATTGTCCACTACTGTATAATGTATATATATTTAGTACACCATACAGTTGAAAGCAGCTTCCATAATCTCATTAATATTGTATAGAACATGGTACTGGGGACCTGTGATGTCCATATAATTATGGAAGTTCAGCTCGTGATACTGTTTATAAATGTGTGTATCTTATTAAACGAACTTGACCTTAAAAAGTAAAATGTACTACAGTGAATGCGAAAACGTTTTGATATAACTAAAAGGTATAATTGCACAATAGTCTCATTATTTAATAAAATGTGTATTAAATATTATTTTTGTATAAATAATATACTTATAAATTTATAGTGATAATATTTAATACTTAATTGTAAAAAAATCAAATTTTATATGTATATTGTGGGATATTTTTGAAAGTTAATGAAAAATTTATTATACCTGTATAATTTATTTATAACTGGATTATTGAAAATCTGCTAACAATATGAGAATAGAGTCTATTTATATTTCAACATTTCCATACATTTATTGAAATAGAAATTTGTTTTTATATAAACAAACAAACATTTGTATCAAATGGATTGTTTTCTCAGTAACAGTAGTTGTATATTTTCATAAACTGCAATGATATGATTTATATCTCTATTTCCAAGTAAATTTATACAGTTTTATGAATATATATTTAAAATCAAAACTACATGACCGTAAACATTATTTTATTTTCATTCATATAAAAATTCGCTTGTCATCATTTATATAATACGTTTATTTTATGAATAATATTTACATAAAATGAAAAAACAATCAGTATGAATGGTGGAATTTTGACAGTGAATTATTTTTATGAGAATTAATATATACAATAGATGATACGAAATGAAATATACATATAAAACATATAACATATAATTTACAAATAATCAAATATGACGTATGTATCTAATGAAATTCAACTGATGTAAAAGCCAACGCAGATTATTTATATATTATTTTAATTGAAATTTTTTGCAGTAAACAATATCTGATTCAGAGTAAACATTTATTATTAAAACGGATTAACTTAGAGTAGTTAACTCAATTGAAAACTTTTAACAAAATTGGCTCTTCAATTAATTTGTATTTAAGTAAATGAAATTGTGAAAAGATTAATTTTATTCTCATGTTCATTTAACTATTATTATTGACAACTAGAGAATAAATATAGTCCTGTTGATGATATATGATTGTTAATTCAATTATCAAAACCTTTTTATGTCACTTAAAATTTTGATGATGTGAACAATCGAATTTAAAATAAAAATATTGTTTTATTACCATTATTTATTATATTATTTTTATTTTATTACAATTATGTAATGATTATATTATCAAAGATTCATGAATGGAACTTTAGGTATACATGTATATATTAATATAACGTCTACAGATTATCTGTATATTTTGAAGCTTGAATTAATTCCAATAGAATTCGCTCAGCTTGCTTATTAATTCTCACAATGGATCCAATGTCTTTAAGATTATACGTGGAATAAAATACTGCATTGCCACTCCTATAGAATTGCTTTAAGCAATATCATAAAGCTTTTTTTATTTAAGGGTTCGTAATGGTATTGAATCAATATATTGAACAATACTATAGAGAATAAATGTTAATTTTTTCATTATTATCTATTATTTTTATTTAATGTTAACTATTATAAGTATAGCAAAAATATTTATATTTATTTATGTATTCATCATTTTTATAAATTCTAGATTTGTAAATAATTTTATAAGTATATTTATTATATAATTAAGCGAAAATTAACGTGTAATCTGTTTATAATGCCATGTACAGACTGAATACAAGATAAGTTTATTTGTATTAAATTCATGTACGAATTAACAAGGGATAATGTGGTGCGAAGTCTTGACTATTTTGCACTATTCTAACCCTCTCTATATGCTCATTGTACAACTCTAAATGTTACGTACACAACGCACGTGTACCATAATCCAGCAACAATATATAGCGGATATGTTAAATAACAATTTCCTTAAAAAAAATAATCAGTTAAATAAAGGTTTATATATACTTTTATTATTTATCGATAATGAGTTTTAGTAATAGATTATAGTTTAAAAATCAACTCTTAATTTAATTTAGTTGTATACTTGCAGTTTGTATTTTTATTTTTTATTTTTTTTTCTTATGGCAAGTGTATATATAATTAATTCAATGCATCACTCTTTATAAAAATCATTATCTATACTATTAGCTGCTCATTTCAATGATGTATTTTCAAGAGGATTATTTAGAGGAAATAAAATGAATTAATTTCATTACTGCGAGTAATACGTGAAGTGTAATCTGGGATTTAGAAATAATTAAATGGTCTTTATTGAAGTAGTTAAATGAATTCATTCAGTAAAACAAAATAAATTCTATTCATTATTAATATTGTTATTATTTTTAATCTGCTTGGTAATTTTGGATTGATATGTATAATTAATTTAGCATCGAAGTAAACGTTGTAAATTTCTTGAAAATTTAATGAAAATCAAACTGAGTAAAATTACAGCTGTATTCAATATTTTCTTAAATATTTATACACTTAATTTTGTTTTCTAGATACAAAGAAAATATTTTTTTCTCCTTTTCTATATAAAATTATTCAATCCGATTGTTGAAAATAAATCTCTCTGATAATACAAAAAGAAAAAAAAAACAATTTTTTCAATATGTGATCCAACGATTTATAATTGCCAGTGGCGTCACGTGCATCGTCAATCCAGTTCGATAGTCTGCACTTTGTGTAATAACATTCACATGGATAAAAATGTAAATCAATTAATTTCCCACTGGGCAATATTACTGCTCCATACATCAATTCAAAACTAAACAAATTCAATAATTTATTCGAACAATTAATAAGTCATCAATTCAATTTTTCCTAGTTTCAATCGCGATTGCTTAAAAAATATTTCACTCTTTTATTTCTACTTATTAATTACAAATTTAATTAAAGATATAAATCATCAATTGTTGAAATGGAAGAATAGTAAAATATTTGTTTTAATTGGATTGAAAAACTGAACAATTGAATATTAATTATTTTAAATCGTGTTGGAGAATTATTGTCCAACATTTCTGATTCTAAATACATTTAATTGCATCAATTCATTGAATTAATTACGATGAAAATTAAATAAAAACAGTGAACAAATTCAAGGAAATAATTTATATGTGTATCTGATCTACATTTCATATACGAATGAATAGTTTCAAAGATAGTTGGGTAGAGTTTCAAGGTGAATGCAAAGAGATATTGGGGGAAAAGCAGCAGAGCAAAAGGGCTTACAAGTGAATATACATATTTGAGAGTTAAATTCAGCTTAATTTCATTCAAATAAGCCACTGTAAATGCTTTTTGGCACAGCTCCTTTATATAATAATATATTTATATTAAAGAGAAGTCAATTTGGATCACAAAGTAAACTCACTATATATACATCCAAGACTTTTATTTTGCTGAAATTCCTGATTTGAAGTTGTTGTACAATGTGATTGTGAGAAGAATATTAACTATATAAAATTAAAATTAAATAATATAAATAAAAAACTTATGCTAGTTTCCTTTTTGAATATTTATCAACGGTTTTTTAAATAAAATATTTTTTATACGCAGGATTCACGTGGGAACTTTTATTTTTTGACGTGCGATTTTACATCCGGATTAATTGCAGTATGTTTATAATATTTATAATACATTTACTTTAATGAAATAAATTCATGATTGAATTTAATAATGTGTATAATATCACTTTGTATTCAGAAATTTTACATGTTATTACTGTAAAAATACATTCGATTCTAAATAAATGTATATTTTATTGAAGACTAGATAGAAACAATATGTATAAATATAATACATAGTTTTTTTCTAGTACTATGATCAAAATAAAATCTCTAATTAATTATGAGAGATTGTTCAAGTGTATATTTTAACTAAAAAATATTTTATACTGCCTCTATAGATTCACAGTCGATGAAGCTATTGTCTATATAAATTGCCTTATTTTATTTTTATCATTTTTCTTTACTTTCAGATGAATTTCGCAAATTTCTTCGATGTCCCATACCAATTCGTTCCCACACAGATCCAACAAATTTTACATGACAGCAACAGCTTGATGGTATTCGAAAGTATTGTGGACCAATCTCGTCATGGTTGATGACTGCAATCAGCTGACGATAAATGAATTTTTGTTCACACATTGTCTTGTAACCTGATGCGAATCCATCGACCAATCTACATGGACTATATTCATTCCTGAAAAAAAAAAGGTATTGTTCTGAATTTTTTATTCTTGTTGGATGTTAATTATTAAAGAGTATTTGTTTGATAAAAACATTCAATGTAAATGAAAAAGTCTCGAATATTATTTATATTTCAAGCGTAAAATTAAATATTCTATTTGATATTCCAACAATAAAGCAGAAAATTGAAGTATTGGAAATTTATATTGAATAGAGAAAATGAATAATTAAAATTTCATACACGCAAATTTCAACTCGAACACCCTGAACGAAGTCCTGTGTATTAACAATATATTTGTAGTCATTTGATTCTGTGAGAGCTCCCCTAGGATACATAATTTGTTCCTAATTGAAAAATAATTGAAAAATTAATTATCAATATGAAAAATAAATTTAACTGAGAAAGAAGTAAAGTTTATTAATACTCTTGTGTAACACAGTGGCTCTTGCACTTCTGTATCGTCAAATCTGTTGTTAGATAACCCGACGATCTATAATAAAATAAATAAATACATAGATAAAATACATATTTATTTATTGATTTTAAAAATAAAATCTCACTAATGGAAAAATAATATTGTGTTAACTTACAGCGTCTTCAGTTTGGAAATTCATTAAGTGTTGTTTTTCCACCAATTGCTGTTTAATTATATCAATTGGATAGTTAGGAACATTTTCACAAATAACTGCATTTCCACATAAATCCATATTAGATCTACTACTTAACTCAAGAGATTTATCATCATCATCAGGAAATATAATTCGATTTTCAGTTTGTGTTTCTGGTAATGCTGCAAAAAATTGTTTGAAAAATTATAAGTAAATTATAAAAATACACAAGTAGAAATCTCTGCAGGCAGACACCGTAATAAAAATCATTCAAATATATTTTTATCATTGATAATTACTTGACCAATTAAGTGATGAAAAATATTTTGATATACTTACGTGTATCATAATTATATTGGAATTCATTATAATTTCGCTTGTTAGAAATATTTTTTTTATTCGTCGATGAAAATGTTCTCCATCGATCCTCATTGTGGTTACTTCGCTCGTCAATTCTCACTTGTTTGCTTATTTTTGCCGATGTATTCAACGACTTTGTAACTAGGTCCTTATTTCCATCTACTTTGTGCATCTCATTATTTTTCAACTTTTCTTCATTTTTCAGAAACACTTCCGGATGAATGGAATCACGATCCTTTGATTTATCAGAGCAATTGAAATATGTTGAAGTATGATGAGAATAAACCTGAATTACTTGAATCAACTGAAAAATAATACATTCATTTCACTAATTATTATTATGAAAAAAAATTACCAAATCAGTTTTAGTTTTGATAAAGAAATGACATTTAGCATTTATTTTTAAATATTGATGAGTAATCAATCAATTATCGTGAGAGTTTAATTGTGTACTTTTTTTTTTTAATTCTCTCTACACCAGACGTGTTTTTATAAGAGATAAAAATATTGTTTTAATATGTCAATAATAAGACAATATAAATATAATAAATAAATGATTTAATATAGGCCGATTGAAATAAATGTTTGTGTTATCAGAAATACTTTGCCGACAATCTGATAAATTGAAACGTGATAGAAATAAATAAAGATAATCGATGAATTTTAATCAAGAGAGATGAATATCGTTAGAATGAATTTACAGAATATATTTTATTTATTTAAAATGAAATATCATTTGTTGATTGCATCTCATCTACTGTTTTATTAATATAACAAACATATGATTTGTCAAACATAAAAAAAATTATTACAAAATTTATAAGAATAATTTAATTAAATATATTGTAATATCTTCATTTAATATATCGAATTTTTTTTTAATATTGTCATTTAAAATTTATTAAAAATAATAATTAAGAGTATGTGAATCACTATAAATGAGGGTCAAATTTTCTCGAGTAAGATGTAACGTATAAAAATTTATATTACTGTTTTTATAATTTTTATGACACACAAGCGATAATTAAAATATTTCAATCATTGTAATTATTGAATAATAATATTTTCTCAGTTTCAATATCACTTTTATCTTTTGGATCGATAACAACAACAAATTATAAACGTGAATATTATTTTCCGGGATGCATTGAAAGTTCAAATTTTTAAAATAAAATCAAAAATCAATTAGGACGTGCTACCCAAAGTAGCTACAGCTCATTATAAATTATATTATGAACCAACACAGCTCTTTACCTAATATACAATAATGCTGAAATAATGTTGATCATTCAATTATCATAATCCTCATTAAGCATAATTTGCAAAATCAATTTAATATAAATTAGTAATGATAATAAAAAATGTTCATTAATACTCAATATAAAATAACGAAAATATTTATTTTATAATTATTTACCAACAGTATTCCAATTGAAATGAAATAATAATTCTTTCTTCTCGATGATTTGATGAATTTCGCCATTATTATTATTATTATTCCAACAAATGAAATTTCTTTTCAATATTTATATTTTTATAATTCAAGTTTTATTTTTCCTCTTTTCTTCTTTTTTTTCTTCCAGTTTATTTTAATTATTTTCCTTTCACTGTTGTATCTAAACACGCAACGTCTTCACTACTTCTCGATGTAGTAATGTATGACGTGATTTACGGTATGAGCGTTACCACGCTTACACGAGTACTGTTCAGAAGCCGACAAAATTTGCCGCCGTATCACACCTAGTCGAACTTGATTTCGTCTTCGTTTATTCATCCATAAATACATTTGTGCCCTCCACTGACGCGCGTTATTTAACGCACACGAACGCTCGACGTTTTATGATTATTAACATTTTTCTTTTTTACGGCATCACATAAAACCCATCGTGATAATATTCTCTGCATTTCCTCCATTTACATTCATATAAATCCAATAGTATATCCTGAGTATGTTGAATCGTTTAAAATTAACACTTTTGCACTTACTAAAATGAAAAACAATTAAAATTACTTTAAGAAATAATAATTTTAACAATTATATAGATAACCATAATTTATCAAGCTATGAATTATTTTTTAAAAATATTTATGTTCCGTTTATCACAAATCATATTCAATTATTTGTTTACACTATCAATCATAATAAAATAAAATAATTATTATAATTTCAAAGTTTAAGATATTCCAACGATGACAATCGATTCACGTGTTCTGAGCAACTGAGCGAACGGTCGTTTAAGAATACAGTTTTCATTTGCTAAACGAGTTCTCAATTCTCATTTCTCAAGTGAAGGAACTGAGGTGCAAGAAGTGGGGATCAGGTAGTAAGGATTATAAAGCGTATAGTGCCAATTACATACAGACATACAGGTGTAATGTACGAGGGATTAATTTTATTGAGGTTCTCTGACGTTTAGTTATCGTCAGTCATTGTAACGAAGAAGACAAAGGACGTTCAATTTGAAGGCAAAATTATTTCTTAAAGATATTTCTTCACTGTGGAGAAAAGGAAAAGTAAATGGTTGAATTTGTCGAATTGAATAATTTATATATTTTTATCTTAATATATTACACTACAGTATATATATGAATTGTATAATGTATGTGTTTATAATTTATATGCTTGAGAAAATAAATATAATAGTGACATATTGTAGGAAATATTATTTATTGATGTTTATAATTTAAGCGTTGAGTTACAAAAATTAATTGCCAGTGTTTATTTTTAATAGAAACCGCTGTCGGATATTGTGCGTGTCATAATTAATTAAATTAATCAATCTGTTGCTTCATTGTTTACATAAATATGTATAAAGTAACTATGTTAACCAAAGCACAAATAAATATATACATTAAGTTTATTTATTATGTATTCACCGCTTCAAAAATGACTTTAGATTTTTTTTTTTCATGTTATTTTTTATCTTTACATGGTATATTATGTGAGAAGATTAACACAATATATTATTCATGAATTATATCGCAGTACATTATGAATAATACTTTTTTTTAAATAATAATTTCGAAATTCGTTCATTGAATTTACTGCGAATATTTTTGTATTTATTATGAATAATATAAATCATAAATAAAATAATCAAATACACAAAAAGAATCTATATACTGCAGGGTAATGATATATATTATTATACATATGTACAAATTAAGCGAAATTAATTTTGTTACAGATGAGATTGGCTACAAAAATAATTTGTTAAATTTGCCAAAATTCATTTTAGGTGAATGAACTTTATCTCTTTATCTTTGGTGTAACAAATTTAATATTACTATACATTCAGCTTTAATTTATTAGCACTGATATAAATATTACCAACAATATAATAAGTTAAATTTTAATAACCTATTTATCGAATTTCTCATGTCATTTTTGAAGGAATAGCAAGTAAATATTGATAAGATATGTATACATAAATGAGTGTGTATAATATGTGGAATATACTTATTTATACATCGAAATAGTGTGCGTGACAGATGATATATATGTATTCTGATATGAAACATTTTATATTAGGTGAGAAAGAAATATATTATATAGTTATGCAGTGTTGACATGCGAAATATTGGATCTCAAATAATTTATTACAAAAATAACTCCATTATTTATATAAACTTAATATTTAATATAAATCATATGTTGCAATTTATGTTCAAACGTATTTTTATCGTTTAGTATTTAATATTAAAATACTATATTGTTATTTAATTATTTATATTTACTACAAATTAATTAATTAATATTAGCTATTGTACTTTATATTTTAAAATGATCTAAATATTTTACTTGCCAATTTTTTTCTTTAATCCAACATTGATGAGAAAATTTTTGAAAATATTTTTAAATATATAAATTATTGTAATAAATTTTTATGTATATATATATATTTTTTTATTATAAAGATAGAGCGGAATGTTGACATTGGTTAAAGTATGTCGACTATATTATGAGAAATTTTTTATTTCATCAGTTGTTTTTAATTTAAGTGAGTGGTATGCAATAATGGAAAATTTTTTCATCTCAATACGACCTTTTGTTTATTACCAGGATGACGTTATATATACATATAAATGTATTTGTTAAGCGTTAACGTTCTAGTTCAATGTGGCATTGAACGTCATAAAAAAAAATGCTTTCTAAGTCGTTCATTACTGCAATTTCTTGCATTTTATACTGTAGCGAAATATTTTTATTATCTCAATTTTTGTTTCTACAATAGTAAATTATTTTTTAATGACAAATATTGTCTCATTATACACAATTATATATGTAATACGTACGTAATATTTTCACATTTTAAGAAATAGGAAGTATAAACTCTATATATTACAGATAATTTAAAATAAATAAAAATCTAGATCTAGTACTTGAAATTATTATAATTATTAAACGTAAATAAATCGTATGCTTTATGATATAATTACAATGATAAAAAATGAAGACGTTTATATATTGAAAACAGTTTCCAAATATACAAACATGCAGAATATATTTACAAATGTGATAAATCTTGTTTTGTATTTATAATCTGATTTTTCTTAGACTTATATGACAGTAACAGACTAATTGAGAAAGTTTTTAGCCAGTTTTATTTTAGCTCTCCCCTATACTTGTATCAATTTATTTTTGATTCATTCGATAATTTGAGTTTTCGTCATACCTGACAGCAATAATAAATAAATTTAATTAATTATATATAATTATTCTGTTTTATTATAAATTTTGGAGAACGACAAATTTACTAGTGCGCAACGAAACAAAAAAATAATTGAATGAGTTGATGTATTGTCATAATAAATATTTCATTTCATCTTTAATTTAACTATAAATGTATATATATGTATATATGTATATGTATACATATTTCGAATCACAACCATTAATTTGAGATTTAATATAGTGGCTTCCTCGCTATAAAATCGCACACCGTTATCAATATCACCGAGCCATGACAAATTTGTATGAACTAAAATATATTCATTTCCGGATATAAATAGTGGTGCGTATAAATATTATATAAATAAAAAAAAAAAGAATCAATACATATGACAATGTTTCGTGCAAGAGTTGTGAATTACAAATTAAATTTTTTCATTTCAAATAATTCTCAGTAGAGTTTTATTTTTCTAAAGATATAAATTCGATGTTGATATTGAAAAATCTGTAGGAAATTTTTTATGATTGTTACAAACTTGAAACATAACGAATAATAATTAATATTTTATAATTTATGTTTAGTAATGACAAGTGCTTTCTCATTGTTCAGAAAAAAAAATTTAAATGAAGGAATTGTAATGTGATATTGGAATTATTGGGAAAATTTTATATAGGGATAACAGTAACCAATTATTTTATATCGTTGGAATATGAATTGTACATCCACTTATTTATGATTTACTTCCTTCATGTATCTTCTGGAATTGTTATTGATATGTTATTATATTTTTTTAATATATACTATTGTATATTATATAGATTTCTTGTTCACTCTCTTAACAAGCTCATAATAACCATAGTTCTAGAAATCAATTTTTATTTCTTTTGAATAGTTATCAATTCACGCACGATACACCACTTTCACATTATGCATTTATTATTAATATTTTTTATTAATATTTAAATTATTAATTCAAGTATTATGAACAAACTGACTCTGCTGACGTTTATTTTAAACATTGGAAATAAAATAATATTTAAATGTTTTATAATTATTTATAGTAGATACCCAGAATATTTTGTATAATCCAAAATGTCAATGCTTTATATATTTATAAATATAGTTGACTTTGTGTAGAGAAAGTTTTTTGTTTCTCTTTGGCCCATGTTAATTTCACCCACAGTATAAAATGTTGGTTCGTAATATTTTGAAAAAGCAAAGAGAAATCACAGCTATATAAAGACAAAGAGCTCCATAATAAATGAATTATTGTAATTTTTTTATATCAAAAAATCTTAAAGTTCCATATTTGTAATAATTTCAATTGACTGCAGATGTGATTGATGTAGATATAAATGTGTATGCTCAATACTCACGTTTTTGTTTTTATTAAATTTGCCATTTAAATAATTTCAATTTATACATTTCACTTCGTAAGAATTATTTATATTTGATTTAAATTTAATAATAAAGAATGATTTAAATATACATTGTGAGAGTGCAATTTTAAAATATTTAATTTAATAAAATAGAATTTATTATTTCAAATAATGAAACAATAAAATATACCTCATTAATTTCAACAATATTTTTTTTTGCCAATTTTTCATTTGTTGTATTACATATTATGTAATTTATTTTCAACAAACTAAATTAGATATAGACATTTAATCAACGAGTATTTAATAAAACATTTTCTGTTTTCTAAATAAGCTATAGTTAGAAAAAAAAATATAAATGAAATACTTGAGAACAATTTTCTTATTTTATAAATATATTTTCTTATTATACAATATGCTAATCACTGTTAAGATACGTATGTACATGTATGATATATTTAATTTTATACTTGATTAAAAAGGGTGCACATGTGTTGGATAGTAAAGAGCAAAGTGGGGGTTCAATATAAGTAAAGGAGAATGGCAATGGTGTCGTTCAGTGAGTAAAGTGAGAGTGCTCGTGTGTGTACTACTGTGTGCTATTCTCAAGTTCCATCATGAAGGTATACACGATCATGATTTTGTACGTTTGTAGTGTCTTTATTAATCACCAAATGGAGAGAAAAAAAAACAGCAAATTATTTTACAATCTTTGTGCAATTAATAATTCACATTCATTCATTTCCTCATTAGTAAAATAAGTATTGAATAAAATTATTGGGAATGTGAATATAGAATAAATGAATAAAATAATCAACGATGTAGATTATGAAAAGATTCGAAAAAAAAAAATTATAAATTAATTATAATAGATAGATTATTTTAAATCCAATCGATTAAAATTTATTTGATATTTTTTTTCTACATTTTGTATGTCAATAATGTGCATCGAGGAAGTTTCGAAGTCACTGATCCTGCACATTCACTACTTTCTCAATACTTCCCACTCATGTTCTCATCAGACCTTTACTATCTTCTTCATTTTTTCTTTCCATTTTTTCTTATCAATTTACGATCAATAGTGAAACAATGGCAAGATTATTTAAAAGAAATAAAAAATAATAAATTAGGGGCTGTCACCTTGGTTTTATAATATCTTCCATCAGAATCTTTCAACACAATCTTGTAATTAATATCGTCTTTTTCCTCTCCCATCTGAACATCCGTTTGCGAGAAAGTTGTGCAGAGTCCACATTCATTATAAACATTCAAGAGGATCTCACTATTAAATATACAGTAAATACCGGATATTTCCGTGTATAAATGCATCTATTTCACGCCTTTTTGAGGTATAAATTAGCGTCTGATTTGTGAGTAAAAAAAAAAAGAATAAAATGAATAGAATTCCTCAAAAAAGTTTACGAAAAAATTTCTTAAAGTGAATGATTAGTGAACAATGGATATACTTATTGGCACATGACATTGTTCAATATAAACGTCAATTCCCATCACTTTCCCCGTTGATAAAATTGGGTAAAATCAATTTTACTGCGGTGTAAAAAAAAAGATGTCAAGTGTCGATGATTATCAGAGATGCTGAATACTCTTTTTGTCCTCTATTATTATCTGGGTCATGCTCACACCATGAACTGATGCCCAGCCAAGATCAAGGACGGCAGGCAACATCACTCTCACTCAATACTATCAAGTATTTATTATTATTACCTTTTGTACGTGGCCATTCCCAAACATTTTTATCGATATTTCTACACAGAAAAAAAATATTGAAAAAATACAAATTTATACATCACATTTTCAATTTCTATTCTGTTCTTTTCTTAAATGTACAGTTCCAAAATTTTTCATTCCTAAAGTTATATAGCTTCTCATTGATTATATAAATAAAAAAAAAATATGTTGGTCCTATTTTTTACATAAATATATTATTTACATTTATGACTTTATATTCTTCTTAATCCCAACTTTTCATTTGAGACATGGGTTAGAAGGAAGAAAACGAAGATGACACACCTTGGAACATGGATACGTGTCATGGGACACATATAAATTGTTGCCCATCGCCTTGATGACTTTCTCTAAAAAAGAACCATACATCATATCCAGTTGGTACAGTTGTGTTGGTATAACTCAAGTGCTCCAAAGTTCACGTCAATTCTCGTCTTTTATTTTATTCAATAATTTTTCTTCAAATCCACAACTTCAAATCCCAAACGTTTTATATATTATCAAACTATTTCCTTCACTGATTAGCAACTTAATCATGATTTCATCAGCTTGATATATTTTATAGGACAGTCATTCAATCAAAATTAGAATAATTACTTTTTATAAATATCATAAATTACATTTCAATTATTAAATTCATTTGTGTGTTATATTTTACTTAATTACAAGTAATAGACTTGTTCATTTATTTATTTTTATATTACATTTGGACTGTAATAATAATAGTAATTTGAAGAAGAAGAAGAAGAAGAATAGCATTAATGATAGGATAATGATGATAAAAAGAAATTGGGTTCCGAATTCGAAGATAGCTACTTTAAATTAATAATTTGACATGGAAGATTTGATGAAATGACAATAATAATCTAAAAGTAATTTTCGCATTAAATATGTATTTATACATATAAATAAAAGAATGGACATAAACTTTCTCCTCTATACGTAAAGTTATACATAGTTATGGGCGACTTGTATCGTTCGCATGAGTAGTGATAAATTTTGCTTTTGTAAAATTACGCATTCATATCATTTTAAAAGAACTAACCGACATGTTTTATTCCTTTGTTAATACGATGACAGTGAGTGAAAAATTTCTAAGTAAAGTGACTTTCACGATGGAATTAATTTTTCATTATTATGAAAATTATATCAAAATTTATTTTATCATTAATAAATTATATATATGATGAATTAATATTTCAGTTGTTGGCGTTATTGACACTGAGTTTGGTGACAATTTCCACATCACGATCAACAAATAAAGACCTTTTAGAGCGAGCAGCAGCGCAGCTAAATAGACTGTCAACATTCAGAAAAACACAGCAAGAGAAATTAAAAATAACAACGAAAAAATTGCCAGAAATTTCTGAAATAATATTAAATGGCAATAATATAAATATGAGCAATCAATCAAATCAAAAAATATTAATTAACACGGATACAATGAGAAGAATTGATGAGCTTGCCACATTAGCTTATCAAATTGCTAAAGATTCCAATTATAGTTCAACAATGCAGGAGAGAATTAAAAGATCAGGGAGTGGTGATTTTATTACTGGCATTGCTGGCAAAGTAATCAATGGTGTTGTCGGTGCTTCTGGCGGTTTATCCAGTGGATTATCAGGTGGATCTAGTGGTCCTCAAGCTCATGATTCATATGGAGCACCAGTTCAGCCAGTATGTATTAAACATTATTTATTTTATTTTCTCCAAGTCAATCTAAACATATATCAATGAATCGCTGCATTGATATCACATTATTCCAATGACATATTTAAAGCATTCTAAATAAAACCCATGACATAATTATTCTTCGACTTTAAATATATTGATACAATCTACTCAAACCATACACAATGTAGCTATGATAATAATTTTTCATATAATTCTAACACATATATTTGCTCTGGAAAGAAACTTTATGTTACAATTCTCATTTTTATATTTACTCACTTTCTGTTCATCTCTTTTTCTTCTATTTTTCCATTGAACCTCTTTCAAATCAAGTTTTCTCCTGCAACCTGATCTGTATATTTCATTTATAAAAATACTGAATCATCTGTATCACTACGAGTAAACATATCGCAGTAAAATAATAAATATAAATTATTCACTTGTGATGAAATCAATATACTTTATAATTATAAATATATTTATAAAATTTATTTTCAATATATTATTGATTATATTAAATTTAATTCTTTTCTTATTTCTTTTTTCATGTACACCAGTATGGACAGCCATCTTTCAGTATTTGGGATTTTAAAAAAGCCATTATAAATACTCTTGTCCAAGCGCTAAAAGCTTTGGCTGGTGGTGCGATTGCTGTGAAGGGCCACTTGATTAAAGGCGGTGGATTTATCGTTCAGACAACAGGTCGGTTGATATCATCAGCTGGCGAAGCAGCCTCGTCACTGGGAACACAGATAGCAAGCAATGCTGTTATTAGTCAGCCAAAACCGGCTTATGGAGCGCCAGGATATTCCTATGACGCTCCACAACATCAAGGTATCTCACAGACTATTAAACTAGGTCAACAATGAGATAGATAAAGAATATTTATAAGAATAAATAATCGAGTGTAATAATGTTAATTCGTCAATTTCAGATTACTCTTATGACGGTCCACCGCCAAGTGCTGAAGCAACTTACAGTCAACAAAGTGTTCATCATCATTATGGTGTCCCATCAGATGGTATGTTTGTGCTATAAAATATTTAGCTGTAGATAAAACTAAATTAAATTGAGAGAGTATGTAAGAATGAATGGAAATTAACAATAATGTAGAAAATAAACAAAAAAAAAATAAATAGAGAAGAGAAGAGAATTCAGTATAGCAATTGAACGATGAATATCTTGGCAGTGAACTAATATTATGTATAATATATAGCTCGAATAATATTTCTTGTTTCCTTACCACCCTCAATGTAATTAACTTCATGTTAGATAATTAATTAACACTCAGTTGGTATGTAGATAGAAGTATTAATTGTGGATACAACGTGATAAAATTCTGTTTGCTTTTGTAATGAGAAAAATTATCCTATAAATTTATGTGGGTATGTATCCATAAATTTTATATATAACATGTAAAGGTAATATTTTTCTTTTTCAACTTTGGAAATTAATGTTTCATTAATTATTTAACGTGAATTAAATGATTTTATATATTTAATTTTTGTTATTTTATTATTTTAACAAAATAATTTAATCGATAGATAGTTTTAATTGAAAAAGTATGTGAGTTTAATGATAAAAGCTAAAAATTGACTAATAAAGTGGACGCGACTGACTGACGTAACGATTTACAGCTAACCCAGCCAATGAGCCCGGCGTGCTGGTCATCAAGCCAATGATTAATGAGGACCATCAACAAAATCAACTCAATGACAATCATCTTAATGATAATGCACAACATTCTCAACCGAGTTTATCAGCATTGGAAGAAAGTTTTGGTGGTATACCGAAAAAGAACACTAAAACAATCACAAAACTCGTTGGATTAGTGACTGGTACCTCTGGGACTCCGCAAACCATTCAACACAACGAGCACGTCGATTATAATCCAGCTGAACATAAAGATCAACCGCCATCACCATCCTTAAATCATCAACATCTAGATTCACAGCACGTGCACAACCACCCTTCACCCTCATCCTCGGATTACAGTCACGCTTACCAACATGACCAACAACAAAATCAACCTGGTCATGATCCACAACAATTTCTACAAGAAAATTCACACGAAATTCCCATTAATCAAGATTATCAATTAGCTTATCAACATATCCAGTCACTTATCAATCCATATTTACGATTGCCTATTAATGAAGCACAAAGTTTTATTGGGGAAACGCCAAATTACGGTTTAGATTCATCATTTGAATCATTGAAAATTCCTATTATCAATCAACAATATCAAAGTACATTTGAAATTGGAAATTACGGTTTGCCAAATGGTTATGGTATACCAATGCATCATGGCATTGGCATATCATCAGTTTATCCGAATTTAAAACGAGCTAGTTTTATTTTACCACAATCAAAAAAAATTAAATCAAGAAATATTGTCGTAAAGAAAGCTGTTGATTTCAGAATTAAAGACTCAATGTTATACAGTATATAAATTTACATTGTATAATTTTAATTTTATGTATATGATAGACTGAAAAAGTCGTGGTAAAATTGAAGCATATTGTAAATATATGTACATTATCTCTTATAATCAAAAATGATGAATTTTTATTTTTACTTTTATGTCTGGATATAAATATATTTCTGTAATTGAAAATATTTATCAAATCGGTTAGAAATTTTTTATATTCTGAGGAATTCTCAAAGTATTAATATCATATTGCGCCTGATCCATATAAAATATACTCTCAATGAAAGTACAGAAAGTATTTATATCGTTCCACATGAGCCATCACACGAGTGTC
>JAQQBR010001831.1:2316992-2332944 GCA_030347285.1 Microctonus hyperodae
AAAAAAAAAAAAGAAATGTATGTATATATTATAATATGATATATCCTCAGGGCATATCTACAAGATGTACAGATGAAAAATATGTCCTGGAGCATTATTACTGTCTGTATAATATTTATTATTTTTCCCTGAATGTTGTATCTATAAAAGGCAGAAATTTTACTTAATTGCCTGCAAGTATTTTCCAGTGAATTCTTTAATTAATTCATCTATTTGTAATTATTATATTATTTTAATTTTTCATTTTAAAATCCAATTGAAGTTGTTACATTTGACTTTTTTAATATTTATAAAACACATCAATACACTATTTTTTAATTAAAAATTTGAGCAATTAATAATTAAATTACACTTTAACTTCCTCAACATCAAATCGCTTGCAAAGCATTTATTTCCTCGATGTGTTGTAAAATATTATTTCATAGCTAAAAAATTATAAATAAATAATAAAAATATATTTTACTACTTATCTATTTATATTCATATGTATATAAATAAATTTAATTTACTTGAGACAACGCATTGTAGTGTACTCTGGCGGTGTATTTCAAAGTTGTTCACAACTTTGTACATATGGAATTAATTATAACGACAACAAATTAACCTTTCAATTTATCAAAAATGACAACTGTATACTTATAATTATTTCTTTTTTATTTCTGTATATTAAACCAAAGAAATTCAATGTGTTATTGTCATAAACATACATAAACATCCACTTATTTTCTATACAACTATTAATACATCTTTTATGACCATCTTGAAAAACAATTTACAGTTACATTTTAACGGGCTCATTAATATTCTTCTACATAGAAAATAAAAGACCGTAAAATAAATTTCATATGCGTAATACAATTTATATTATTACTTTTATTTCTTCTGTTACAATTGAATATTATTTCATCCAGTGAATATTATATTAATCAGAAGAAAATGAAAAGAAAAATACATTTATAATAAACAATTTAATTGTATAAATGTCTCCTGCTTGTTTATTTGGTGGATCTAATAAGCAAGATTATTTTTTTTATTATAAAAACTATCGATATGAGTGAACTTATTGGGTCACTGGATCACTACATAGCAATGCATCCCATCGATAAATGCGTTTATTATATATCAAAGAATATAAGGAGAGAAAGGAGGATAGTCCAGTCAGTATAGAAGATCAATGCGCAAATCGGAAGTAGAAGCGTACATTGATCTCACAACTGGCAAAAGCTAATAACCTTGACACTATCCAGGTCGATGAATACGTTAGGGAATCAAGGTCACATGAAGAATGATTTATTGGATGTACATATTAATATATATGTATGTGTTCAAATGTACTACAAGTTAATAAGTGTAATTAAATTTTATATAAAAGTGTGTGAATTAATTAATATACGATGGAGAAAAAATTTTTAATTTTAATTCAAGACAAAACTTTGACTCATAAAAATATTAATTAACACTTTTGAATATATATATAAATAAATAAAATGATAATGTGAATTTTTATAAAATTATTTTGGACTTGAATGTATTTAAAATGAAGTAAAATTTATTTTTATTAATGAAATTATTTATTGATTTGTTTATGTATTTATAAATTATTAATTTTAATATTTGAAATAACTTTGGTGAAAGCGAAAATAATCTGCTACGTCATATGTATATATTGCAGGTCATTGTTGACCTAATGATCCACTTGTTTATTTAATTTGTTTATTTAATGTCGACTAGACGATTTACTTCGATAGCTGATGAATGATCAAGCTCGAAATGGTTATTGGAAATAGACTAAAAAATTGAAGAAACGATTTCAGTTATAAACATTTATATATAAATATTTTTTTTATGTATATGTTAATGGGAAAGAAACCAGGAGGTAGGAGACATGGCATGAAAGATGAACTGACAGTCAACACGCAGGTATAAATGAAGGACGATGACCTAATTGCGTGCAGAACGATCAGTGCTTTCTTACTGTACGATCTCCTGGTGTTCACTTTGAGCGGCGTGAAGAAAGAAAAAAATAACGTATTCAAGTGAATTTGTTAAATTTGATATTTTAATATCCTTTCACGTAAAGGATCGTGAATCTTAGGAGGATAGTCATGAATGTAAGTATAATTTCATATGAATTATATTACATTTCAATTATTTTTTTTTTGAGATAATTAGTAAATATGTATATATTAATTATTTTGTATTTAATTACTTATGTGATTAGTAACTGAGAAGTACTTTATAAAAGGCTAATTGGAGAATCGAAACTCATATAGTTATGATAATGATAAAAATAGAATTATATTTTTAATTCTAATAATTATTCAGATATTGAATGATATTAACAATTATTATTATTCAATTATCGATTATTAAAATCACAAAAATGTGTAAAATATTCTCGAATTAATGATTTCTATGAAGAAAAAAAAATTATTTTCTCCACTTCTGACATTCAATTACTATATATATATATATTTTTTTTTTGTTTATACTTTAACTATATTTATTGAAGACAGTAATAATTTAATACACAACATTTATTACAATGGTAATTTAATGAATATGCAAAATCCAGTATGTGATTCGAAAACTTTCTTAATCATAATCGAGCATGCATCCCAAAGCACCAATCTAATATTAATTAACTAAAAATTAATTAATTATCAAGTTTCTAATTCTCTTTAAATTCCAAATAGAATGATAAAGTTATTTCGTTTTTTTTCCCTTCCTATTTGAATTAGCTTTTCCTCATTACAAACTTTCGTATCCGGTATTCCAATCACGCCTACCATTAACTAACAAAAATTTTTTCATGGGTACTTCCACATGACTGTCTAGATGCATGTCTCTCTCCCTTTTTTTTTTTTATTATTTATTTCACATTCACTCATTGAACTACCGCGTCAGCTAAATGATAATAAATGCTGTTGTTAGACACATGGCCCGTGTAGAACGCTTTTCCCATCACGTACAATGTGGCACAATGTCCCACTTGGTAAGATTGTAAATACCAACTTGTTGTGATCGATAATCACCATGTAAAACTTGACTTGCTATTTATAAATATTATATTCATACATATACATGAACTAAATAATTGATTGAACAAAATAATCTAATTTATATACCAGAAAAAGAAAAAGATATAAAATTATGCCTTGAACTTGAAGACAATTGTGAAGTATTAAATATGACCTATTTATAATGATATATTTCTAAACATTTTGCATATCAGTAACGTGAAATAAACCAACTTTCAAATTTTCCTTCGACATTTCTCTAGTCATTTAATTGGATTCCGTGGCTACTGGCGATATGTCTCTGTATGACCGAAGCACGATACAAAATGAGGAGGCCATTGCCCCCATCGCCACTACCACCGCCGCAAATATTTAAAAAATCGTGGCCGATTGCTCACAGAATGTCCATGGGTAATACTATTCACATTGGCAATAATTATCCACCTAAACGGCCAATTTTTAATAAGCCCAACCACTACAGGTATACATTGAAATTTATTATTCCAAAGTTACATTTGTGTATAAAAGTTCAGATGTATGTAACTGAACAATGAAAGAGAATTATATTTGAAATTGTATACATGAACTTGTGTGCACGAGTAAATTATATTGACACACGAAACAAAAATTTATATAATTTGATTAATTTCATTTTTAGACTACGACCACCACCTATGTTCAATGTTCCACCAACACAATGGAAAAATCCAATTCCTGTAATAGCTCCTATACAGAATATTGCAGTTATTCCTCAGCGTACGCCAGTCAAAGAATTCGCTGTGATGAAAAAAGTACCAGAATACAGTCCTGAATATCGACCTGAGTTAATTGCATTACCTCAAACCCATCGTGGTGATATTGATGATGACAGAGGACCAATACACACGATTCCTGCGCCTAATTTGAGTCTTGCAGATAAACCTTATCATACTGGCGAAGAGAACAATGATGATAATAGCCAGGGTGGTTATCGTCGACTTCCAAATGATAATGAATACAATTCTAATGGTTCAGGTAATATTTATCATTTTGATTACAGTTATTGATTTAATGAAAAATCACCTTGGAATTTTTTGTTTTAGCTAATTATTTACATAAATGAATATTTTCTACAGGCGCAGTAGTAACAAATTACGGATTTGGTGATTCAGGAACAAGTGCAGAATATCAAAGACCAGTGACCAATCCAACACCGTCACAAAATTCATATGAAGTTACAAAAATGCACGATGTCACTAATGAATTCCAAACAGTTGTACCAACATTTTTCCCAGCCGAATTCGATTCATCACGATTAGTATCTTCAGGCCCTACACCTGACGTTCAAACAAATGAACTTTATCTGAATCACCCGCCAGTATCTAGATCTGGAATGATAGACACAAATATGAAATTTGGTCACTCAAATATCCCAATGCAAACAAATCTTCAAAGTTCTCTTCACGTAGGATTTCCTGGTAGTGGGGCCCAAGCTCCATCAATGTCTCAATCACAAATGTCTGACATTCATGTTGGACATCAGGCACCTGATCTTCATGTGGGTCATCCTGCAGCATCTGGACCGCCATTATCCGCTAATCAATTATACGATCTACTTAATAGTTTTCCACAACCGCTTGTCGAACAATATACAACAGATCAACAACCACAATTACAACAGCATCTTCTTCAACAGCAGTTGGACCAGCTGATGCATTCTGAAACTAATCCAACAACTTTTTCCCAACCACAAATGCACTCGTTTAATTATGATGAGCAAGCGGCCAAGCAGCAGCAGCAGCAGCAGCAGCAACAACAATTGCAACAACAAATACTTTTTGGTCAAGACTACGCTTCGGGAAGAGTAACAGCTGATTACAATCTTGCACCTGAATCACCTACAGATGTACGTCATAATGCGGCAGTTCATCAGAGTCAGGATCTTAAATATCAATCGGATAATTCTGAGCAGACAGAGAATAATATTGAATATGATGAGCAAGGTTCTTCAAATACAGTTAATCAAGCAGGCTCGGAAAATTATTTTAGTACTGTTGGAAATAATGGTGTTAGTATTGCAACACAATTTTATACAACATTGCCGAATCGTGAGACAGCAGAGAAATTAGCGGCATTGGCTGCTGCTGGTAATGTTAATAGTCATTTAATTGGACAATTGAAAAAGCAACAACAACGGCAAAAAGAACAAGAAGAAGAACAACGGCAGCAGGACGTGCAGAAATTCAATGACGAAAATTTACAAAATGATGAGCCTTTACCAGCTAATCATAATTATCAGGTAAATGAACAAGTTGACGATATTCCACATGAAGTGGAAAAAGAAAATTTGCAGCAACCTCAAAGATTACGATACGGATCACAAAAAAGATATCGACAACGATATCGTCAACAACAAATTCAACAAGAACAGGTAATAATGAAAGACAATTGATTAAAAAATAAATGTAATATTATTGAAATAATTCAATTTTTTCTATGCTTGATAACAGGAGGTAGCTGATAAACACTATGAACAACAGAAATTTATGCAGGAACAGCGTGAGCAAGAAGAAGAACAAAAAAATGAAGAAATAAAACGACCATTGAGAATTATGGTACCGGAAGTTGAAGATGATAATTATCGTAATTTTCATTCAAGTGATAGTACCAATAATGATTACGAATATGACAATACAGATTCTCAATCGACAGAGGTAAATACTACTCTTTCGCATGACGATTCAACGTCCGCGTTTGGTAGTCGTATCAGGAACAAGTCTGATATGTAAAAATACGAGATTATGCAATATTTATTGCTTTTGTAAATAGCTTTCAAGAATATATATTTTTTTTTTTTTTTTCATATTTATGGTTGTACAATCAGGCATATTGTACACCTAGTATTTATATTATTTATTTATTTCTGGAATATTTATTTGTAGATTTAGATACCAATATTGAAGATTTATTATTGGTAAAAATAATCAAACTTGTAATTCTATTAAAGAACTGACGTTCATTATTGATTAAAACAAACTCATTTATAAGAGAAAAAAAAAGTAACAGGTGAAACGTTTATTTTATTTTATTATTCGCATAATAAGAGTATTATTCGAATTTTTTTTTCCTATATACAATAAACGTCGCAATTATTAAGATGGATAAATATAATACAAGGCACGTTTGAAAAGATCAGGAAAAACGAGTAATTCGATCATGATTATTGTTTCGGATTCTGGGTAAATATTGATTCATCTTATGTTTTACATAACATAAAAAAAGAATACGACGAATGGAGGTCAATTATAGGGGAGGAATATGAGGCAAAAAGATATAAGAGAAAATTGCGCCACTTGAAGATCAACTACAATCGGTCCATAAACCAAGGTTTTCCATCCTTGCTTCGTCTTTGTGTCAAGATGTCACAGCCATTTTCAGTGACAAGAAGAGTTTGTTCAAATTGAGCAGACCATTGACCATCTGCTGTTACCGCAGTCCAACAATCCGGCCACATGTTGTCACGCCATGAACCTTGTGATATCATGGGCTCAATAGTAAACGTGTGACCGGCTTTCATTACGCCAACAGCTTTATTTTCTACAACAATAAGATTGATATTAATCAAAGAAGTCAAAGAAAATAAAAAGTTTGTTTCGGAAAAACAAAAAAAGAAATTTCTTATATGTATAAAATTTGTAGGAATAAAACTGACTAGCATAATGGGGTACACTTGGTGCAGTATGGAATAGTCGATGAATTCCATGGCCACAATAGCTTCGAACAACACTAAAACCATGAGCTTGAGCATGTTTTTGAATGATATTTCCAATTTCCTTATATTTCTCGCCCGGTCGGACGATATCGATGGCTTTTGAAAGGCATTCATATGTTACTTGAACTAGTTTTTTAATTTCCGGCTTGACATTCCCAACCAAAAATGTTTCATTCAAGTCACCATGAAAACCATTATGATACACTGTCACGTCAACTGCAATAAACATTTTCTCATTAGTTCAAATCAATTTAAAAAATGTATGATTACAAAGTTTTATTTAATGAATGAATTTTACCATTACAAATATCGCCATCATTCAACGGTCTGGTATCGGGAATCCCATGACAAATCACCTCATTCACAGATGTACAACAACTTGCCGGAAATTGATGATAATTTAACGGCGATGGATAACAATCTCTCTCAATACATGCTTCATATACAATTCGATCAATTTCCGCAGTTGTAACACCAACGTCGCATACCTTTGCGGCTTCATCCAAAACTTCTCGACCGAGCTTACATGCCACTCTCATTCCTTCGATTTCTTCGTCATCCAAAATTTTGATTTGGGCTGAGCCTCGAACAGCCTGCTCGCTCAATGGCACGCCTTTAGGATGATCTGCATAGTCTGGACGCTGTATACCTTTAGGTGCCTCTCGTTTAGGTATAGTTGGAAATGGACGTAATTTTCCCGTAAAATGGTATGATGGCCATGGATTATACTCATCTGATGAAGATTTTTTTCCGCTTTCACCCTCTGTTGTAATGAATATTTATAATATTAATCGAGTTAACAATATTTCTAGTCATCAATTGAAAATACTAAAAAATATTTTCAACTTGTACAACGCACTTGCAATATCATGGATTAGTTTGTGTGTTTTCCAGCTTCCTTTAAAGCAGTCCTAAAATAAATAAAAAAAAATCAAATATTCATAGCGATAATTGAAGTTACTCTTGACTTTTAAATATATTTTTAATGATTTAGAACATGTATAACTCTCCTGAACATAAATTTTAATAAAAATAAAATAAATTCAACATATAACCTAAAATGTCGGCTTACTTGACTGCAAAAATACGAGCCTTGAATACCAATTTTCAAACATGTTGGACATTGAAGACTAGCATCATTCATACATCCAGGTGTCTCACATATTCCAAGTGGTGAAGACATGTTTCTATTTAAATAAATGCTAAAAATCGAAAATTTGTACAATTAAATAAGTTAAAAACCACGTACTATAAACCAAGAATAATTAATTTCATGAAATAGTCATGCGTTCATGCACTCGTGCAATATTTGACTGTACTTAACCACCTAAACTCTAACCTCAATATCGAAAATACAATTTCCACTTATATAGTAGTAATTTACTTTATCGACACCAGATATCATTTCTGAATCATCATCGTAGTGAATTTGTGTATTAGTGTGTGTGGGATTTTTTTTTTAGTTGAAATATCAAATAAGAGATAAACTTCTTACACGTGTGTTCAATACTTTATTGAGGAATTGCAATTTTTTACTTTACTTACTAATTTTTATTATAATAATAGACAAATACTGAAGTGAAAATGGCTGAATTTGTAGAAAAAAGATGTGAGGATATGATTCCTTGCCTTGAGCAAATGGAAAGAATCAAACTCTTTGATAAAAATGAAATAAGGTATTTTTGAGGTTAACTTATTGAATTTTTATTTCAAAATTAATTTATTTGTTTTCTTGTCTGTTGAATTTATAATTTCCACATTATTTATTCATATGTAGTATATATTTTTATCGAATATTTATCACTAAAAATATCAATCTTAATATTATTTACAATGTCCTAGGGAAATTGCCAAGAAACGAAGAGACTATGAATATAAAATTCAAAAGCACACAAAATGTAAAGAAGATTTTCTTCGGTATATACAATACGAAATGGATCTTTTAAAGCTCATAAAACAACGTAGAGAGGTATTTTACTTTTAGATTAAATTATCGATAAATCAACCGTAATAATTGTTAAACATATTTAATTCCTAATGATTTAAATTTCAGAAATTTGGCAATACATTAAAAAAATCAGATATTGATTATACTATTGCCAATAAAGTAAATTCATTATATAGACAGGCAATATTTAAGTTTCCAAGTGATTTGAGATTTTGGATAGCATACATGAAATTTTGCAAACAAGTGGTAAATATTTAAACATTATTTCTTAATAATTATGAATTATCAGTAGATAACAAATAACTGTATGTTATTTTCTAGCGATTTCATAGTAGCGTGAGCCGAATGATTGGCAAGATGCTACAAATACATCAAGATAAACCAAAATGTTGGCATATTGCTGCACGCTGGGAAATTGAAGAAAGTAAAAATATTATAAATGCAAGAAAATTCCTTTTACGTGGTTTACACTTTCATCCCGATTCTCAATTACTCTTCACAGATGTATTCACGTAAGTTACTCATTCATAACTTGATTGTATGTACTTATTCATTTTTGAATATATTAATAAGTTATTCGAAATATTAGATTGGAGTTGAATGAAGCTGATGCGATTGAATCAAAAGCACAAGCCGATAATCCTTCGCCTGCAACATCTGAGACAATCAATGATATGTCATTACCATTAAAACGAGCTTTTGTGATATATCAACAAGCTTTTAAACGTATTAAGGATGTAACGTTCATAATTGAGCTTCTTAATATTGCAAAAGAACATAAAAATACGGAAAAATTGCAACACAAGATCATAACTGATATGATTCAAGAATATTCTAATAAGCCACAAATGTGGAATATAATGGCACGACGAGAATTGGAAGGCCTCACATATGACATTGAACAGGAAGATGGTCCAATGGAAACTGATGCAACGGAACCAAGTACATTGCGTGATCGTATTTCCGGTTGTAACGAAATTTATCAGACTGGCGTTAAAAAGGTTAAAACTGAATTAATGTGGTCATATTACATTGATTGCTTAATAGAAATCAATCAAGACTTGACGTCATTGCCAAATTATAAACGAAAATTACTCAAAAATGCACTGATGCAGGGCCATCAAGCACGTAAACTGCATGAGAAATACTATCTCCATTGGGTAAATGTTTTTATTGATTTAAATTGTTTTTTTCTATCATTAAAAAGAAATCGGTATTAATATTATTTATTGGTTTACAGTTTGAAATAGTGAAAAATGACAAAAAAGAGGAAAGCTCAGAAGATAAAATTTACAAAGTATTGTGTAATGGAACGGATGTTTTGCCCACAAGTGCTACACTTTGGCACGCCAAATTACAGTATTTAATTAATGCCGGACAAGATGAATTGATTGAACAAGAATTCAATAAAGTAAATTTATATTTATTAATGAAATTAAAGATGAAATAAGAAATATTTTTCACTAATTACGATTGAAATTTTCAGGCGATAAAAACATTGAAAGAAAATGCACTACCAATATGGAGAATGAAATTACTCTATGTTCAAGCGAAACATCCCAACAAAGTTCAGGATGTTTTTCAAGCGGCGATGCAGGAGCAAGCTGAAATTACACGTGAAATGAATCCAGCTTACATTGAATGGCTTGTATTAACTAAAGGGATTCAAGCAGCTCGTAAAGCATACAATGAATTAAATCTTCAGCCACCTTCGTGTTTAGAATTGCATAAAAAAATGGCTGCACTTGAGCTCATTCAACCAGATATTTGCAAACAAAATGCTCGACGTCCACATGAACTTGCGGCATTTCAATTTGGTAAAACAAACACTGACGTATGGATTAATTATATTATCTTTGAAATGAAACACGGTGATCCTATCAAAGTTGCTGATGTTCACCGACGTGCAGTTAAAACACTTGAGCCAGCACTTACTGATATTTTCATTTCTGAATACAGTCTTATCAGTGCAGATCCTAATTCTATTACACATATCCCATAAAATTCATGATGATACCAAATAAATTGGTGTTTTTTTAATTGTATTATTTGATTGTGTATAAATATTAGATACCTTGATTCATAATATAAATTATGCATTAAATCATTTTTCCGGCATTATTCATTTATGATTCAAATGGAATCTCATTTTCCAAATGTGTTAGTGCAATATTCCGATCAGTTTCATTCGATAATCGAGCGCGATCCCCAGTTTTTATCGTTGATCTCATATCCAAACACATCACGTCAGTTGTCATAGAATGCTGTTTATCATCCAAATTTCGCTTAATACGAATTAACAATGGCTCCAATGCATTGTATGTTGCTCTGAAATTATACAATATAAATATAATAACGCTATTTATTTATTTATTTATTTTTTCAAGTTCATATTACTTAGCACAATCAATTTTCGCTTTCAATTCTTCTTTAGTCTGGCGAAGTTGTAGAACTTCATCTCTCAGGCCAAATTCTGCTTCATCTCGACACAATTCATAACCCGGACGATATGTTCGATTCTCTAGTCGAGTCTCGGCGCATTTAACAGCGTCGGTTTTATGCCTCAATGCATCTTCTAATCTACGTATTTCTTTCAATAATAACTCCATTTCCTGTTCCGTCGTTTTTGTTTCCCAATCCATATCATTTTTCGCTTTTTGCGTTTGATATATTCTCTTCCTTAATGCAAAATCCGTAGCATCCTGTTGGGCTTCAATATCATTCCTCGCACGTTTTCGCATAACATTCATCATGTCACGAAAATTGTGTGTATCACTCATTTCACTCTCTGCTAATGACTTTATGCAACGACAATGCTCTATCCAACTTTCATAAGTATGTGCACTAGAAGTAAAAAATTTAATATTAATATAATTGAATAATTAATTACATTTACAATGGATATTTATATATTAATTAAGAAATACTTTTTTGGAATTCTCAATGCATTTGGTTTATAACTAATGCCAGCTGAATTACGATTAAGATTTGCATTATCTTTATCAATCTCAAGAGCATCTCTTTTATCTTCAAACTCCAAATTAACTTGAAATGTTACTTCTTCTAATTTATTTAATTTTTCCCATGCTGCTTGGACTTTTTCAGTTAATGGCTTTCTCATTGATTCAATTACTCTAAGTTCTTTTTTCAATTCTGTATCTGCTTCATCGTACGTTAATTCAGTACCTCTTCGACAATCTCTCATTGATATACACTGTGCAGTGACTTGAAGTGGATGTTGAATATTTTCCAAATCATTTTCAGCTTCTGAACGTGCTTCACGTAAAAGATTTTTCTCTACTGCCAAGTCATTTAATAACGTTTCAAACACATCTTTCCATTGAGATATTTCTTTCACTCTATTTAGATTAAATTAATAATTTTAAAAGAATAATTCATCAATTTATTACTACAATAATGTTTAGATAATGCATTTTACCTGTCTTCCAATCTACTATTATTCATAAATGTGTCCCATTCAGTTCGAATTTTGGTTTCATTTCGCAATGTTCTTGCAGTATTACGTACTTCTACAGCATCTGATATAAGTGAATTCATTGATTGCTGAAGTTCCCATTGCTTAGCATACCAATCTTGAGGACCTGAATTATTTCAATCATAAAAATGTAAATATCAATTTAACAATTCTATAAATACACAAATAAAACTTACTCAAATGAGATGTAGGTTTTTCATAGATAGTCATTGATTCAGCCATTTTCGGAATAAATAATTAATAGAAAAATATAAAATAAAACTGCACTGCTACATCCAAAAATCAATAATACATCTTAAACAAAATTGCAGTTACTCCAGCAACGTAACAAACAATATTTGAATGTGAATCAAACACCTCTACATCTTTTTTACCGGCATTTTTTATCACTACAAAAAACAAAGTAATTATTATTTATTGAATTTATAAGAATCGTATATTTCAAATAAATTTTAATACTAATAATGAGTAAAATGGTTTTGATAATTATTGTAAATATGTATGTTATCTTAAAAAGAGTAATTTGAATTTGTAATAGGGGAAGACCCCAACAAACATGAACCTAATGAAAAACTGATGGTTTCATGTGTATTTATTATCGCGAACATGAAAACGAACCTTAATCATCCGGTATTTTTGTGATTACATTCTGGTTGTTGTCAAGCGGTAATTTCTTTCATACAAAACATAAATATATTAATACTTATTTATATTTACCATATATTGGCTTATTGAAAACTAAAAAACATTCAAAATACATAGGTCATAAGCATATATGTATACATAAAAATCGGTGAGTGATTGAATACACTGGTGACCATATCCCTCGATATCGTTTGGCAGTCGGTAGGGGTGCGACCGTAAAAACTGCTGGTTCAGTGTATTTTTTTATACATATGGTCTTTATGTAACTAAGGCCACCAAAGGTTTTGATAAGAAACGCAAGTTCGATTTTTATATAATTCAAAGTAAATCTATTTGATTAATTAATTTTCATTTAATAGTCGGATTATTAAATTATGAGAAGACTGATGAAGGGTAAACGTAGAAAATCAGAAAATCTTAGTGACGCCGAATCCGAAGAAAATGGCGGCAATGCGCATAAATCTGACGAGTCCAAACGAACTAAGCCAAATGATGGTGATGATGATGATTTTGATGATGATAGTGAACCCAAATCAAAAAAACGATCGGTTCGTGGACGAGATAATAAATCGAATTCAGATGATACAATATCAAATAAGGATATTGAAGAATCAGAATTGATTAACCAAGAAAATGGAAATGCCGGCAAGAACACGGGTGAAAAAGGCCGTAAAAAAGAGGCAAAAAAAGCCACAACATCATCACATGCTGATGAAAGGGAAGAAAAAAATTCCAATGTGGAATATGAGGTTAATGTCTTTATTATGAATTATTTGCCCATTGGAATATCATGGTTAGGCGGAGAATTTTTTTGATTTTTCTCGTAATTGAGTTTTTCATTTGTTTTTTATATTTTTCAGGTAGAGAAAATTGTTTCTCATCGATATATAAAGGGTCGCCGGCAATTTTTGATTCGATGGAAGGGATACGATGAGAATGATGATACATGGGAAGATGAAAGTGAACTTAATTGTTCGAATTTAATAGACGATTTTCTAGCAGATAAGGAAATCGAAGAAGAGAGTAAGGATATGGAAACATCTGAATCACAAAATTCTAAAGAAAATGAAGGAACTCAACAAACTGATGAAAAATTGAAAAAAACACCAAAAAATAAACGCGCAAGAACATATAAGGGAACGCAAAAAACAAGAAAATCTATAAAAAAAAACAATGGCGGTAACATGTCTTTACTTTTCATAACTTAATGATATCATAATAATTTATTTTAACTAAAGGAAAATTTTTTGTATCATTAATAATATATTATTTCATAAGGAGGAGAAATGAGAGTTTTTTCAAGCACGCCTATGTTTACCCGCCGAATAAAGTGATCACTGCGGCGAATTATTATTTGTCTTCTATTGAAGATAAGCGATGAAAAGTCACTTCTCTAAATGAAATATACTATTTTTTGTTCAAACGTATAATAATTAAGCCGTAATTTTTCTGAGGTGGCTGCAGAAAAATATCAATAAAGATGCCATGCTCTTGGTACTCAGCTGGGTGTGATTAATAAATGGGTAGTTACGGTTGTTAGGCAATAAAATTTTTGACAGTTAATTATTAATACTAACCTATCAGTGTTAGAAATGCAACCGTATATTATTCAACGTTTCCAATACAAAACGAAAAGTAAAATTACCACTGAAGAAAAAGTTTAATTTTTCCACAGTCGCCGCAGTACAATTATAGCCTCATTATTGTGAAAAAAATTATGCTATTTTAAGCTCTTTTCTTGTTGGAATTCAAGTGACTTTGTTTTTCTGAACAAATTAAAAATAAGGCATTGATGACGTTACTATGACAAATTTATACATTCATCTATTTATAAACTTCATTAAGCTAGTTCGAATCAATGTCAACTGTCAAACTAATCGCGTTTCATTTATTTTTAATTGATGTTATTTGTGATTATTCAAATATATTATTTTTATTTCCCTTAAAAGCGTTTAAAATCCGGAATTCAAATATCACTGTATAATTTTTTGGGTAATCAATTACTTTTGATTCCATTTTGAGCAAATTAATTTAATCGTTTAGGAGTAAAAAGTGTACTCGATTCACATCCTTTATAAAATAAGATACATGCATGTACTATTTCATATTGAAAGTAATTTGAAATAATATTATAGAGAAAATGGATCATGATGAAAATGATAATGATAGTGAGAAACAAAATGCTGATATTGAAAAAAAAACAAAAAAATTGAGACGGTCAAGACAACAAAATGAAAATGGTATGATATCAATATTTATCAAATTTAATACATGTCATCATCCTTTATTGAATAATATAATCGAAATTTTATTGCTACATTCAGCTAAGAAGAATACCGATGAAGATAAAAGCGATAATGAAGATCAAGAGTTTGAAGTTGAAAAAATTATTGATGTATATTTTAAGAAAAATAAATCTCGTGAATTTTTAATTCGCTGGAAGGGATTCCCACCTTCTGATGACACATGGGAACCAGAAGCTAATTTAAATTGTCCTGAATTGATCACGAAATTTATGGAAAAAGTAAAAAAAGCAAAAACTTCAGAATTACGTGAGTTACGAACCAATCCATCGCACACAAAACGATATACTTTAACAATGCAATCCCGAGGACGGCGACATTCACGAAGAAATGCAGGAAAACAACGGTAAATAAAAATTTATAACCAAACATATTTCATTTATAATTATTATTTAATTAATTATAGTTATATTTTAATTTTAATTAATCAATTGTCATAAAACACTCATGAATAATTTTTTTTTTTTAATAGGACAACGTATCATGAATGTGACGATTAAATGCACAAGGATATCAATTGAAAAATTCATATGTTTATTTCTTTTATATACATATATATTAAGCCACATGTCTTGTGCAATCAATACTTGAATGTGATTCGAATTAAATTGGAAAATTATACAATAATTACTGCAGATTATTTGTAGTGAAATCTTGCACAAAAATACGTTTTTATTTCTCGGGAAAAAATTATCCATAGTTATAATTATTATTAGTCGCTTTTTATATTAACACAAAATATATGTTCTATTTATTTTTCTCTTTTTCAACTTTTTTTTATCTGAAAAA
>JAQQBR010001831.1:2347193-2384822 GCA_030347285.1 Microctonus hyperodae
TTACTGTAACTTCAGCCGTTACGCTGATATCAAAGAAAATATGATGATTCTCATGGAATTTCGGCTTTTGAGGCTGACACCGACGAGACCGTTCAAATTACAGAAAAATAGTAAAAGAGCCTCTGAAACACTATAAATTGCGACAAACCACAATACAAAATTATAAAACCGAACTGAGCTATGACGATTTAAAAAAAATGACCAATGATTTATATTTATTTAAATGATCGAGAAGAAGTAGTTAAAATTAAAATTAAGGGCTCAAATTTTGAGGGAATTTTTTTTTCGATGTAAGGAACTGAATTCTCATGTGCCTGCGAAAAAAAAAAAATGTTCGTTTCAAATGAATCACCCTAATAGATATATATTTGGTAAATATTGTTTGTTATTTATATTTAAAAAAAAAAATGTATTCATACATTTTTATACTCACAATTGCTTTCGAATAGCAGCTGGCAGCATCTTCATATTTATGAAGTTCAAATAAACGATTACCTTGTTCTTTAAGTTCTTTATCTGTTAAATTTGCTGTTGAATACATTTTGCTCATTTTTGCAGTTGATATATAGTGCACTGCAGAGAAGTAAACAGCACTGCACGCCTGCACGATTTATTACGTACTGTAAATCTCGTTACAATTTATTTTTTTGCCACTCCAATGTTTTTCCTGCATCTACATTAACCTATAAACCGCCCTCCGTGCGGTTTATTTTCCAATATTTTCTTCAATTATTTATATTAAATATTAATTTATTATACATATAGGAATAATTTTCACTTACAGTTTTGTTCAATATCTTATTGTCTATACAAAACATACGTCGACGTCATTCATGTATTTGCAAATTATTGTTACCTATATGTTGTTAACTGAAGTTATGGAGATGAAATACAGGTGGCGCGAATACCATTTTTTTGCATGTATATATATTGTTATATAAAAAAAAAGAATGAAGGTAATATGAAAAAGCGGAAATTTCAAGATTAGAATTCTTTTATAAATCATATGAAAATATGATTGATAGACATTTTTAAAATTGAAGTTAATTTATTTTCATGACTTTTGATAATTAAAATTTTATTCAATTTTATACATCATTTAGATATAATTATACAAATGAGTTAACTAATATTCTCACTCATGTTGAAGCAATACTTTTCTTATCATTAATATACATTGATAAGTAAAGATATTTCTATTCTATTATATGATAATATATACAATTATGTATATTATTAATAGTAATATATTTAATAGATATTTAATGAAGAGCAGTAGATCATTGAGGATTTTTAGGTTTATTGTCAGTTGTTACCAGATAAATCCAACTAGGTTCTGTCGAATTGGGACGTTGACCATGTATCAATTCAATTTCGATGTTATTTTTCAAATACTCTATCATTTTTTTAGCAATAGTTCGATTTAATTCATATACATTTGGACTATTTGCATATTCCTCCAGCTAGATACAACAATATAATATTAATAATTAAGATTAAATAAGTATAAAGATAATATTTACCTGCATCCAGGTACATTCTAAAATTTCAGTGTTACATTTTCGTATATCAAATGTTTCAGGAGTTAATCGGGCAACCATATAAATATCGCTACAACCAAAATTATAATTATGTGCGTGTCTAAAACCTATAAGAGATTTAAATTTAGCACGAATTCCTGTTTCCTCAAATACTTCTCGTTCAGCAGCATCAGGAATACATTCACCTAAATTATAAAACAATTAAAGTTTGTATATACTCTACATATTTTATTAATTTACACACTATCAATTCTTTAATAGAAGGTGAAAGATAATTATATAAATGAAATAATAGTTTATATACCTGGTTCGACGTAACCGCCAGGTAATTTCCACATTGATAATGCATTGGCAGTTGGATTAGAATATTTTTCTTTAATAACCAAAATTTCATTGGTCTCATCATTAATTACAAATGATCCAACGCCCAAATTTGTATGAGCATAAGGCGGAATGTTATGTTCAGACGATAAACATCGATATAATATCACAATTTGTTCTTTTGTATGATGGAAATAAAATCCTTCTTTAACCAAATGTGGAATCCAATCAGCTTCAGTTCGATTCACTCGAAACCAAATAGTTTTTTTAGCATTTTTCGTCCATCGTTCAAGAGAAACTGCAAATGAAAATAATAATAAACAAAATATCTCTGCCACATCATCAATATCATTAACACAAAAATACGAATTAGATTTTTTGTTCTTTTCCAAAAAATTAGCTGATTTAATTTCCTTTTAATTTATATTATTATATTAATTTAAGTATTTAAACGTAAATTAACCTATAATACATAACCTAAAATTCTCACATAATATACATTATGTAGTTGAATCATTTATTCTATTCCACATACACACATACGACTTACAAATATATTCATATGAATGTATGATTATACCTTGTAAACGTTTGCTAATGATATCAGCTGAGCAGGGTTCACGAATAGAATCGACAATAATTCCATTGTGATTGTCTTCTTTACCAATAAAACAATCTTCCAATGAATCCATTTTAATTGTATTCAATGTAGAACAATTACGAATGTAATTTTTTAATAAATTTGTTACACTTATTTTACTTGATTCTGTTGTCCAATTCAAAATAAAACGTATTGATTGAAAGGATACAGTAGTGGCCATTGAAAGTCTAGTAGCACTTCACTATAGACTGGTGATGATGATTGCAATTTGCAACACTTTACCCACGCGCATATCTTTATATCTATTGGTCTAGTTATATTTTTTATTTACATATACGAACATAAAGATGTATTACAAATGGTTATAATCATTGTATTTATTTATTTTGCATATAAAAAAATTACAGAAGATATTATATAGAATTCATAGGATCTTTCAAACATTGATCATTTTTATTCCAGTATTTTTCAACATTCCAATAAGTTTTTGAAGGTTGCATTGGATTATAGTGTAAACTTTCGCATAAACGACAATAATGTCGTGAAACAGAACCAAAATATCCATGCTCATTTAGAACATTGAACTCATTACGCCACGCATGATATTCTAAATATGCATTATCAGATACGTCGAGCATCAATAGATAATCACCAAGGTCAAGAGGTGATGGAAAATCATTGATATGAATATATGAATGTGGCGGTAATAATTGTTCACAATCGCTTTTTGGAGGTCCCATTATTACCGGTACAGAATACTTTGAGTAAGCATTCCAAAAAACTTTTTCTGTTAAATATTCTTGACAATTTGAGTTTTCAAAAGCAAGATAAAATTTGTAATCGTTTAATAATGGACAATCACTAGCGAAATGACCAGGACATGCGGTCATATTACCATTCAAACATCGACCATAAATCTCCAATTGACCGGGAAGATAATCAAAAAGCTTTTTGACATATTCCCATCTATTACTGGGACTTTTTGGTCCATTTGCACAATTGCTTCCCATTACAGCAATGAATTTTGTTTTGTTCTTTATAATATGATCAATATTAAATTGATGAAAATTCCCATCATGACGTTGAAGAATGGTTCTTCCATATGGTACAGGAACATCACTATTTATTCTGTAATTCATCGACCAGTTAAATAGTCCATTATATTCTGGATAAATTACAGTATGCATTGGAGATTCATCAGTTAAAAATATCCATATTTGACTTGGACGTCTTTTTTCTCGTGACCATAACGCAATTTCTTTAGCATCTTTTTTTGTCATTCGATGCAAATGAAAAAGCACCGCATCAGCTCGTTCTAAATCTTTGTCATCATAACTCAATTGACAATCATTGACAGAACATCCATCCCATGGTGAAAATCTGAAAATGTCCAACAATTTAATTACTTGATTCATTATTCAAAATATCATTTATACAACTAGATGACAAAAAATAATTATTATTACAACTTACTTTTTACTTTTTTGAAAACGATAAATATGTCTTCTCTCAAGTGTTGAGCCATATTTCCATACATTAATAAGAATAGGATTATTGATGTATGCATTATTAATTTTTTTTGGATGTGGTGTACCATCGGGTGAACGCAACCATATTCCTAGTGGAGATAAATTTTTTATATCAATCTATAATATAAAAGCAAAAAGATTTTTATTAACATAAAGTATTGTAATATGCAGTTATGGCATTTGGTATGAATAATATGTAAAAATGTGCTATTCACAGCAGTGTTTCTGACTGGATATACTAGAAACACCTGTACGATAACGAAATATAAGTATGTCATAGTTACTGTATTCCAACCAAACTATTGAACAAACATTTATATGATAGGTGAGAATCGATAAGATAATAAAAAAAAATCATTATTTAAATATTTAGTATATATTATTCCTAGTTCGTTATGAAAACACAGCGCTTCAATCGAGTTATTATTATGACATATTGCAAAGATAAGCAAAAAAAAAATTATATTTAAAAATATTCAAATAATTTTAATATTATTCACAGGTGTTGAGCAAGATAATTACTCATCATGTCTGTTTCATCAGTGTTGAATGGAGGAAAGAAAAAATTAACAAGTTTTGCTGGGGGAAAAAAATTGGAGAGTCATCAGAAAAATTTGATTCCATTAAAATCTTCATCTTCATCAACTGCTGGCAGTAATCAAGGTAATAATATCAACCACGGTCCACGTCATTGTTTTGTAAATGAAGCTGCAGAGGAAGACAGCTCGGATGATGAACCCGAATCAGAAAGTGATGAGGAGACGCGATTTGTCAAAGAAGAAACATCTGAGCTTGCATCAGAATTTTGGCAATTGCAAAAACTTATTAAATATACCAAAGCAGGCAATCAAACTGCCACAACTGTTGCGCTATGTCTTCTGAAAAATTATCAACTTGGTAGCAGGGTAGGTGTGTGATGAATTATCATAAAAATATTATTGAAATATTTATTAGGAAAATAATTATTAATTTCTTTTGTAGTCAATTCAACGTGCAATACGTGAAATGGGTGGATTGGAAGTATTGGTTAATCTTCTGGAAACTAAAGATATCAAATGTCAGCTTGGATCACTGGCTGTATTGTCACAAATGGGTAATTGCTCAGAGACACGTCGCTATTTGGTTGATCTTGGTATCATTTCACCTCTTATTGAATTACTTAAACACCCGGCAAAAGATATCAGGATATTAACAGCAGAGACAATGGCGAGCATTGCCATGATGCGGAAAGCAAGAAAACAAATACGTATTCGTTCAGGAATCGCATTGATAGTAAGACAACATTATCAGATTTATTCATTAATTCATATTTTTTATTATGTTAATTTTTGTTATGTTAATTATTGTAGTTGGATGCTATGGATATATCAGAGAATGTATTGAATCGAAATTTAGATCAGTTGAATGAATGCGAACGGCAAGATATTGCTGTTGCAATTGCATGCGCAAAAGTTTTGGCTGCATTAAGCAGTAGTCCAAAGATAAAAGAGGAACTTCGAAAGCACGGAGTTGTTTTTTTTATGTCTCGTTTCCTTCGATCACTTCATATTGATCTGATTATTCCAATTATGGGTGCAATTCAACAATGCGCAGATTTAGTATGTAAATTTAGGATTATTCAATTTGTGTAATATAAAAAAATGTTTATTAATTAATTTAAATATCAATTAATTAGAATGTTTTTCGATTGGCCTTCGAACAAATGGGTATAATAACTGATATTGTTCGTCTTCTGTGCGATGGTGAAGCAGCTGATAGTAAACAGATGCATAATTCAATTGCAAATCAACATAAAATTAATTCAACAATTGAAAATGCATTGAATGAAACTGATTTGCATAATAATGACAAAGTAAATGAAAAATTGGTACAAATGGAAAAAGAACGTTTAAAATTACAGGAGAATTGTGCACAGGCTATCTTTAAATGTGCTACAAATAAATTAACCCGTGATATGGTACGACAATCTGGTGGTCTTGATCCACTTTGTCGTCTTGTTCAGAATGAACGAGTTAGAATGAACAAACCTCTGCTTGCTGCAGTAACCGGCGCAATTTGGAAGTGTGCAGTTAGTCCAGAGAATGTTACGAGATTTAATCAAAATGGTTTGGTTGCATCGCTAGTGCCACTTCTTGAGGAAAATGAAGATGAAGAAGTGCTTGCACATGTGGTAGGTATATTGGCAGAGTGTTGTGTAGATCCTGCGAATCGTGCTATACTTAGAATAAATAATGGTTTGCCCAAGCTGGTGAGTTAATTGAATATTATATAAGTTAAATATTTCTTTTGAATTGTATATTAATTTTATCATTTTTAAATTTAGATCCGTTTACTAAGTGGAACTTATGAACCTCTTTTGGAGAATTTACCATTAGTTATCAAAGAGTGCGCTGAAGATGAACAGTGTATGGATGTGATAAATGATCCATCTCATGCTTTAGATGGTGTTCGACTTGTCTGGTCATTATTGAAACATCCAAGTAATATTGTAAAATGTAATGCGTGTCGGGCATTGGTACCATGTATTAAATATGCCAAAGACTCGGCAGAAATGGTTCGTGCATTTGTTGGTGGTCTTGAGCTCACGGTTTCCATTTTGGATAGCGATGATAATCAAGTCCTTGCTGCAGTATGTGCAACAATCGCTGCAATCGCTGTTGATCCTGAAAATCTTGGAATTCTTACTGATCATGGTGTGGTGAAGAAATTGGCTAAACTCGTTCATACGGTAGCAAATTTTTATTTTGTTGATTGTTAATATTATTAATATTTAATATATTTCTGAATTAGTATAAATACTAAATTAATTTGTTTAATTTTCATTTTTATTATAGCAAGATGAACAACTTCAGGCTAATCTTACATTGGCAATTGCTTTTTGCTGCGAATGGGATCGTAATAATTATGAATTTGGCAGATTAAATGCCGTTGCACCTCTTGTTAATTATGCAAATAGCAAAAATAAAGATGTTCTTAAAGGAGTTTGTATAGCATTTTATCATTTGAGTAAAGAGCCATTGAATTGCGTTACCATGCACACTTGTGGAGTAATCAAAGTATAAATTTATTTTCCTTTTGAAATATAAACAAATAAAAGATAAAATAAATTAATTAAATTTCAATATTTAGTTTCATAATTAATAATATCAATTTTATTTTTTTTTCTCAGCATGTGCTTCGTCTCGTTGGATCTGAAGATCCTGAAGTACAAATAGCAGCTGCTACTACCATTCGGCATATCCGAAAATTAGCACTTACAACGGAAAAATTACACTTTGGAGAAATGTATGTTGATTATTACTATCTTTATCGCTATTGTATATTTTTCTGTGCTTTATTTATTTATAAAATTCTCATTTAATGGTGGCGGTGACAGAAATACACTTGAAGAAATGGATTATCGCTCTTAATATTAATTACTTTGCTTCATAATATCGCATCGTATGTAAATCATCGAGGGGTACGCAATCATCGAAGAATATTTATTTATTATCTTGCATTAAATTCACGCAAATATGTAAATAAAAAAAAATTATAATTAAACTAATAGGATCAGAATTACGTCCCATAAAAATTACGGTTGCAATCATGATTTATCTTGCAGAAATTGTATCTTCATTTCCCATTTTAAAATTTTCTAAATACTTTTATATATTCACAAAATAGTGCGCTCGACTACATGCGAGAAAAATTTATTTTCAATTTCCATTATAAAATACAATGCTATTTATAAAATAAATAAACTATTTAAATAATTCATCAAATTGAACTACAATTCAATAAACTGTAATCCTCTATATAATTGCTTTTTATTTACAGTATAAATAAATTATAAATCAATAAATAAATATATTAAATGCGTTATATATTTATATAAGTAAAATTATTTTCTCGCTTAAATTATCTCCAGTAGGTAAAGAGACACGGGTATGGATGTATAATAATTTTACACACACATACAAATATTAGAAACGCGAGTCAGCGAGAGATTTCACAAATTTTCCAATTGCAAATTGCCGTTGAACCGGTGACTGTTCAAGTGTTCAGTATCTAATCTATCCCGCAGTCCAAACCGCAACAACGTGCTGTTTTGTTTTTTTTATATCATATATAATATACTTCCGCTTTAAATAAAATTAAGAAATAATGGCGCGGATAATGGCTGTCAAGGAGTCGTTGGGCAAAGCTTTGAAGGATGATTCAAAACCGTGGACAAAAATATTTGCGATGGGCGAAAGCAAAACTGGCATTGATCGTCTCTATATTTTTCTAGGTATGTTGAGGTTATGTTTTGTACTCCCGCTAATTTTACTTTAAAATTTATATATTATTTATTCTATTTTATATTTTTATCTAAAAAAATTATTCAAAAGAATTATCGGGTCTTGTTATCTCACTGGAATATTTATGTGATATAGAATTATGTAATAAATTTAATGAGAATTTTTTGATAGTCATCATTATGAGCGTAATCGTTTGTCAAGTCATTATCGTCATTATCAATTTATTTTACAGGATCTGTAGGTCTACTAGCTCTCTATCTTGTATTGGGCGTTGGACAACAGCTAGTTTGCAATATTATTGGCTTCGTTTATCCAGCGTATTGTTCTATGAAAGCCCTCGAATCATCGCAAAAAGGAGACGACACTAAATGGCTCACTTATTGGGTTGTATTTGCGGTTTTTACAATTATTGAATTTTTCGCAGATTATATCGTTTGTTGGTTCCCAGTTTATTGGTTATTTAAGGTATATTATTACATTTTTATTCAGAATATTTTTCATTTCTTTATTTTAATCCTTTAAACATTGTGATTTTGATTTTTCAGTGCCTTTTCTATGTTTGGTTGATGGCACCGATTGAATATAATGGTTCGGTTATTCTCTATCATCGTTTTATACGACCAAAATTTTTGAAGTATCAACCAGAACTTGATAATATGGCTGCGAAAGCCCGTGAAGCTGGTAAGATATATTATTTTCATACAACTTTCATCATCGAATGGTAATTAATCCGTGTTGCTCAATCATATTTTTTTATTATTGCAGCATTGAAGGCCACATCTGACGCTCTTTTAAATCCGAAAAGAGACTAATATGTCCCAGCGATGTTCATTACATTTTATGCTCACAGGATAGAATAATTTTTTGTTTGGAATATTATTAATAAGTAATGTTAAATCATTGTGAATAATTATTCTAAACAATCGACCAATATATAAACCAGCCAATTTATATAACAAAACAAATGGAATGTCGAATATAATAGAGATTAGGTCATTTGATAAATGAAGAAGAAAAAAAAAAGTATAGGAAAAAAGAATGAAATATCTTTGGAGTTTGATATCCAATAAATAATTTAATGAGAAAACGCCCAAGCACAATTGTATATAATTATGGAAGAACATTTGTTTAAATTTGTTACATTGAATTATTAAGCAGGATTAGATGGTAAACCCAAGGACCACGAGTCGAGAAGTATACGATCATGTAGTCCAGCACCTAAACTAATTATCAATTCATTAAGATTATTTCTGTAACCGCATCCACGCATTGTGTGCACAATTTTCGCAATATTCGCCCATTCTTCTTGTAGAGCAATAAATTGTGCCTTTAAAACACTGTCTTCAAGCTTATCATTGTTTATATATTTTTCTAATTTAATTAAAATTGTTGGTAATTTAATTGGCAAACTCCCTGTCCATTTAACGACATGAGATCTTGCTTCTGATGTTTGTCTATGCTCTTCAGAAATAATATCTAATCTGCAAACATTGGAACAGGATACAGGTACTGCTACTGATGGATCGACACCCAAAAAATTGCAGTCATTTACATCAGTATAATCAGTTGGATAAATTTTAATTCGTCTACATGTTTTTGGTACTAGTGAACTTAGAGCATAAAGTGCTTCTTGCATTTCACGATTCGGTCCACGTACAAGTACTTGTATTCCAGTTAGACTTGCAAAGAGTAACTGTCTGAAATGTTCTTTTGTTAAACGTGAATTAATTTCACGTAAAATTAACGTGACAAATTTATTGTTTGATATTTCTTTGAATTCGGGGCTCTCTTTAAAGTCTTGATAACCAACTAAGAATGCTGATGTAGAATTTTCAGCTGTTCGGCTCATTTTTTCATGAAAATCACGTGCTAAATAATGATATGCTATTGTTGATTCAGTTAAATCATTGGAAATAGAACATATTTCAACTAAATGTCGTGCACCAGCGCTTAATATCCAAACAAACCACATGTGTATTCTAACAAATACATGTTTTTCATTTGTTATTTCACAAAGACCTCGTGGCATTCCTCTTGCAGCTTCGCGATTGGCACTGAGTCCACCATTGGCAGATGATAAACGCGCTGCACGCTGTGGATTTTCAGCTTCATCTGCATTATATTTACGTTCAGCCAAATCCTGAAGTTCGCGAATAACTTGTTTCAAATTATCAACAAAAAATGGCCACATATTCAACAAAAATTGTTTATCTTTCATGAAAACAATAAAACTACATGAACGTTTTATTCCACGAGCCTGTAACATAGATTGATAAATTGAGGTGGTTTAATTTGTCACGTTTAATGACAAATTGAATAAAAATATAAAATAAATTGATGAATCTTGCCTGCGCGTCTTTCAGGGTGAAGGCATAACTAAGAACGTGACCCCGATGCTCATCGCCGAAATAACAGACTCCGTCTTTTCCGAGATGAAGTTCACAGCTCAAACTCCTAAGGCCAAGACAAAAGCTCCGTTGATATGATCCATGACTTCATCGCTGGCCACAATTCTCACTTTTTTCAGTCTAATATCCTCGGCCATATCAATATGATATTTTTATCGTACGAACCTTATACATGCGTGTCCAAGCAAATTGGCAATATCATCAGTGAGAGGTTGACGCGCTGAGACAAATGACGTTCTGCTTTCATGTTCGTTACTCAAGTATTTCACATTGCCAAGACTTCCACATCCATCACACTCGTGTCGATTATCATCCGTGGATGAAACATGTTTGTTACGTTGACTCTGAAGCATAATTTCTTTAGATCCATAAAATCCAAGCTTTTTATTTGTATCTTTCTCATCGAATGTTCGATAAGTTTGGGTACTGAATATTATTCTTGGACCATGAATTTCACAAAATGTACACATTGCTATAACTGCATCCATCGTTATTGTACTATTTTTCTGAGAATTCAATCAGGATATGTTATTATGATAAAGATGTCGACTAAAATTATGACCCTGTGACAGAGGCTAATAATAACTTTGACCTGGTCACACTAGCTAGTGCATTCACACGCACTTTCCAAAATTATCTTTATTATTTAACAAAAAATAAAGCAATCTTGTTCGGTCTTGTTTTTTTTATTATCATTAAGTTGATTATCATTTTATGAAGAAGCTCTCATAACTGTTGCTGCTGGTACTATGATGAATTCTGAAAAAATAAATGTCCTAACTTTAACACAAAGTCTTATAATGAATATGTATATATATATATATACATGTGTACACATACATACATGTATTTAATAGTTATCTTACCTCTGTTTTTTTATATTGACCCACTTGTTTCCCCCCAATATTTATTACAGCCTTTTTTTCACGTAATTGAACAAATATGACATAACCTAAAAACTATCACGCTAAAACATTTTGTAGCCGTTTGCAAGTTTTTCACGTTCTATTTCCATCACTTTCATCTTCTGAAAATTTAAAAATGGATGTTCACATGTATTGTATTTGTGTATATTATATTATACATGCATCTAAGAGAAGAAAAACTTATTTCTTATAGGTTAGTTCCGTTCAGTGGTAAGAAACTAACCAATCCAAATATTAAATAATATTTTCGCAGAGAAAATTTTTTAAAGGGATACTACATAATATATTCATGTAAATTGAGATAAAAAAAATTCTTTTTTTTTCCAAAATTTGTCTGCATTTGTAATTAAGAATAATTTAAAATAAATTCGATATTTTAAATTCCTAAAATTGATCAACTATATGATTTTGATTCAATCGCGGAATATCAGTGGTACTCAATTACTTATTGCACGTTAATTTCAAAGCAAAAATGAAAATTCCAATTTATCATTATTACATAAAACATGCCTTGATTTTTTTCATTAACAATTGTTGCACATATCACGTGTGAAGTGGGATGTATTTAACATGTATCCGTGTATTATTTTATTAATAGAAATATAGTATGCGATGAAAAATTTTCTTATTTCAAATGATAAACATTTTATCAATTATATATTTTGAAATTTGGATTTTGTTGAAAAACTAAATTCAATTCACTTTGCTCTTATTCATACAATTGTACATTGTTCTTTCTTTTCTAGATCCATGTGCTACATTGTAACTATAAATTAAATTAACGAGAAAATATTTAATTTTTTGATTTTTGAAAGATTTTGTATTGATAAAAAAAAAAAATCCATGCACAAATCATGTATTGAAGACACTCGATAATTCAATACATAACTGCAAAAAATAGAAAACAAAACGACAAAACAATCCAGTGTACAAAGATATATTTATATTCAATAACAACTGGTATTTCCGGCTGGTATTAGCCGAAAATTTTGGTACTATTGCACTAAAAATGGACTACACAATCGCATTGAGGATGGCCACCATTCAAACTAGAAAATTGTCATTAATTAACTGGACATGCCATCCGCGATGAACACATAACAATCTTATAAATATCAGTCTACAAAGACATACTAAATAAAACGTTTAATATTCTATTGGTGTGCGAGAGAAGAGAATGAAAAAACAGTAAACAATTTACATTTATATTCTCAATTCTCTTCTCTATTATTATACGTATATGTACACTAATTTTATTTCATCTAATCTTTCACAAATCGCATCCATCATCTTTTGGATAAATTATTTCATCAGGAATAACATTATTGCATTATTATTTTAACTATTATACTAGCAGCACATTATCGACAATAACCGAAACAAGAAAATCTGTTAAAAACAAAAAGTAATCAAAAAGCACTTGTGCTGCATAGAATGGACTATTATATCGTTGAACAATTACACTCCACTGTATGAACATTATAAAAAGTCCTAATATCGACACTTAACCTGATATTTTTTTTGTTCATTTCATTTTGAATTGTGTCGAATTGAAACAGAGATGTAAAATACTCTGTTTTGCCACTACTTTCAAAGCGATTTTGTGATGTTGTTGAATAATCTTTTGCCCCACCATGACTCCAAATCGAACGGTTTAAAATCTATGATACACACAATAATCAACTCATTAATTCCTTTATTCAATAATAATTATTATTATTATTACAATAATAATCATTGTCATTACCTTGAAGAGTGTCATTTGGTTCACCATCATTGTAATAAAGAGTTTTTGTAAGACATCCGTCCAATTCGTTTCTTGCACAATTATCCACTTGACTCCATGCTATAATAATACAATTATTTGCATGTGACACTCAATAATTTTATTTATTTCATCGAATTTATATAAAAATCTAAAAGTCAAGAGAAAGATCAAGTTTAAACTTACATTCGTAAACAAATTTTATAAGTTCCTCATGCTGAGGTGTTATAACCTCTTGTATCCTGTGTCTTTGAGAGTTGAGTTTGGATTTCCCATTTACATTAAATACAGGTCTTGACGCTTGACTAAAAAAAAAAAAAATATAATATTTTTAGTAATCGAGAATCAATAATTATGCGAAAATTATCGTATAAATTGTCGAGGGGAAGTAAAACAAAAAGAAATAAATTTCACATACCGGTTTTCTTCATCGTGGCAATTTTTTTCAGTAGGACCTGATTTTCTTGTTAAATCACGTAATGTCTCCAGTCTATCGAGATTTTGACTAATTCCTGAATAATTATCGAAAGTAAAAAATACAATATATTATTCAATTAACTTCATTATGTATTTGATAAAATTATAAATGAATCTCTAAGAGAGAGAATTAATATATCTACCTCGACGAGTTTTTGCCACAATTTTACTTGGCCCTTTTGACACTGTGTACATGTTTTGTCGCGATATATAAATTATTTAATTAGATTCTTGGTGAAAATAATTATAAAGTTTAATTAAAATAAATTTGAATCATTCAAATTATAAATTATTCCTCTGCTATAATTGTAAGATCACAAACTTTGTTGAACACGACGAAAGATCTTTCTAGTGTCGAACTACGTTACCTCATGTACCATGTGTACGACATAGATATATTGTTTAGGCTTTAACCTAATACATATGCAAAAAACCTTCTTTTTCATTTGTGTGCGTGCATGTATCGTGGCGTTTTCCAATGATAAAATATATTCATCCAACAATCCACCAATGTGCAATTGAGTTTAAAGGAATGATGAACTGATTGGCTTATTACTGCCTCGATTTTTATATATAATTTATATGTATTACACACATACTTTTTACCAACACCCACACAAGTCCCGCCTTTTTTTAAAATGCACGTGGTGATGATTCACGAATACAATACATACTGAAGACTGTATAAATTCATACGAATAAATTTTGTAGGAATTATTAAAAATAATACATTTTTTAATTGTATATATATTTTGTGAATATTTAAAATCAATTGTCACAACAATTATTACATAATTTATAATGGTATTTAAATATGCGTATGTGCATATATTTCATATAACATATTTGTTTATATTATTATTCTATATATGAATTGAATCTTCTACTACCACTTGGGCCAATTGATTCAGTTGGCTCCATAAAAAGTAGTCCCAATAGATTCTTTATATACAATTAGCATAAATAAACAAGTGTATATTATTCTATACATATATATTTGATAGATTTACGCAGTGCTTTCATCATTGACTGTGACAGCTTGGATATATGAATGTAATTGATTATCAACTATATTTTTGTTTTATACGACGATTTTAATAATGGAATTCTTCATTTTTTTTTAATCTTTCCAAACATTTTACGCTCATTAAATCGTCTATGTATAATATCTTCGAATAAGTACGTAAAAGCGAAAGCAAACATGATCTTTTTTTTCTTTTCTTTCATTTTTCCTTAAATCGTATCATCTCAAAATAATTCCAGTGCAATAGGCTAATGGAATATTATCAATGAAAGTTTTGGAATTATAAATCTTAGTCTTTTGTTCCAAATAAATAAAACAGCCGATTCAGAGGGCAAAAAGTGATTTGTCCTGATCTTTATTAATTTGCCTTTGGATATTGGTATTTCCTGCAGTTGTTCCTGCTGCATTGGATGCTGTCGTGACTGTGGGTATGTTTGGCAGCGCTTCCGCAGCAGCTGCGCGTTCTGCTAAAAATCTCTCGAATTCCGACGACGTTAGGGATTCTTGATCGCCATGCTCTTTCGGAGTCTGCACGAATATACATGAATAAATAAGACAGAATTAACTTTAAATAAGATAAAAAATCAAGTACACAAGTTGAATTCAGAAACAATTGCAAATAAGCTGGCTACAAACAAAAAATAAAAAACACAAATGTGACTCACCGTACTATCGAGCCATGCTGCCATTTCGTTGAATTCTGATTCTTGATTTGGCTAAGCAATTCATAAAATTAAGACAAAATACAAAAACATGAAAATTTTTGAAACATAAACAAACATCGCAAATAATATAAAGCTCGAATACAATAAATGAAAAGCCAACGTTGATAAATGTTGATAAGACAAAAAATTTGAATTGAATATTGTCTGAAATAATACATACAATAGTTTTAGCAGTAGTAGATGCGTTAGAAGACAATCCAGATTGTTGCGTGCCAGTTCCACGATTGAGAATCGCTGAGCTAAGACTTCCATTTCCACTTATTTCCTCTATGTTATCTTCATATTTACTTCCACTACAATCATGATAATTTAATTTAATTATCGCATTCATATAAACGATTATTAATTTATTTATATTATTAATCTTTCATTCAACCTATTTTTCGTTGTTTCATAACTTGCATTGCGAGATTGAGCGAACATATCAAACTCATCATTTGCTGGATGTTCATCCTGTTTACTTTGATGTGAGACTTCGCCTTTACTGCGACCATCAGTTTCTGATATGCCTGTAATTAAAATTTGATCAATCAGCAATAAGTAAATATTTAATTAAACACATGAAAAAAATCGATTCTAACTAATTTCATTGATTTGTTGTTCGAGTGGATGAACTGTATCCTCATTGAGATCTATTAACGAAGGCTCTGAACGTTTATTAGATGCAATAGTAGCAGACGATACTGTATCATCATTCAGATTAATTGGCGGTTGACCTATCGTTTGTGCAAGAATGGCACTAGCTGGTGGAGCAGTTTTATTTTTTCTATATCGAGAATATCTCAAAAATAGATTATTCAATTCATCATTAATACGCAATAATTCAGCCGTCATTTCATCATCCACAAGTCTACCAATTAAATTCACAACACGTTCCTGCATTGCTTTGCATGTTGAATAAAGTTGATGCATTAATTCTAAATCTGAGGCTTCTGGTGCAACATTAACATCTGGTTGTTGATTTATCTGCTGCTGCTGCTGCTGCTGCTGTTGTTGTTGTTCTGGACTTGTGAAATACTGAAGCATTTCACTGAGTACACGCATATTACCCTGAACAACTTCAAGTTCACTGCGTAATTTTGCAATTAACTGATCTGATAATTGAAATGGTTGCGATGATGATTGAAACGGTTGAATCGGTTGTTGCATCGCAGTGACAGTTGCAACATCACATGCACCGGCATTAATTCCATCGGTTTCGATAAGTTCATTTACACCACCCGCTGGCATATCAGGTACGCTCTGAAAAATATCAATGATATTGAGAATATATTTAGAAATATCCAATGGATATCATTGAATAAATATAAATTGTATTGTATAAAAAAAAAAAAATAATGAAAGTTACTCGTTCTGGTGTGATAATTGGTGCCATTGTATCTAAATCAGTCATTGGAAATTGCATTCCTTTTGATTTTAATTCTTGATATACTTGAACAACGCCCTGTGTGTGTGGCAAATAACGAAAAGTGTCTGCCCATGTTTGTATCAGACTCAAAACTTTTTCTTGTACAGCAGTTGGTGGTTCATTTTTTGGACCAATCATTTTAACCAATTCTTGAACGAATTCTCGCGAACATGCCAAACTGTGGAAACGTTTTCCGCAATTTTTAACACAGGTTTCCAATACCTGTAAACAATATTATAAATAATGATGTTCACAGCAGTAATTTCATTGATTACTGTGTGTATGAACAATTACTAACAGTTAATGTGTATAATACAACGGTGTAATTTTTTCCGGCTGCCTGATACAAACGTCGTTTAATTGCCTTTATCGCGTCTCGTGGCCCATCCTCAGTTTCATTTATAATGTCACATATTTCCATATTTAATGCCCAGTTTTCGCTAGGTAAACTTCCTTCTGTTGCTTGTTCTAATAAACAAAAAATCAAAAATCATACATTATTTCAGTATGCATCATTTTCTTCTCTTATTAAATAAAACAAAATTATGCCGCAAATGCATTTCTATATAAAATTTACATAAATAATTCATCAATGAATGCAAGGTGCGATATGTCAACATAATATAATCAATCTTCACCTGTCTCCGCATGCAGATTAAATTTATGTATCATATTTTATACATACACACGCACACGTATGTGACATATGTATGATTAACTAGATAATAAAATGCGCAGTGTAAATTTGTTCATTTTTTTTTTCCTTTCATTTTTTAATTTAACTCACCTATTTTTTGACCTACAGGGGTCGAAAATGGATTGAGATTAACTCCAAAAAATGACATGTTTAGTGTTTTATGTGATACCCAAATACGTTCACCGAACTTACGATATTACGTTTACAGTTATTACACCAACGATAATATCTTCACGACGTATCTATGCAATGATATCACAATTGAGTACAACTTGTACTTGGATCATATGACTCATATGCGGCTAGGACCACGACGGCGTGTGCGTGTTACGGCACAAACGTCAAAACATATTTATATTTTTTTCATATGTATACATATATACCTATGACTTAGGTATTCTTATTCGCAGTATATATGTATGAGTATATATATATGGATATATTTTTTTTTCTTTAAAACTAATGGACGCTGTATGTTGAATAAATATATAAGATGATTCAAATAGTGTCAGATAATTGACACAAGATGTTTATTGTCGGTAATTATAGCCAGTATCAATGTATATTGACACGACAGAATTTATAGATTGTTACTGACAATTAATGAACAATTAACTAATGTCTTTATTGGGTTAATTAATATGGTACGAGAAATTTTTAAATGTACATTTTTTCGAATGGATTGTGTAAGTGTGTATGTCAAAGCTGGCATAATGTACTTTACTGTCAACACATAAAATTGTCGCAATTAAGGTTAATTTCCATGCTCGATAGATAAATTTCGCGCGCAATTTTAAATTTATATATTTATAAAGTTGATTACTTCATATTATTTGTTGATTTTTTTTAATATTATCTGATAATGTGATGTATTAATCGGATCAATATTTTAAATTAAGAAGAATGGATTAATCTGATTCAGTAGAATCTTTTATGAAAGACTTTTTCATAAAGTTCAAAAATTTATTTTTTATAATGTAGTGTGTCTGCGCCATATTGGATAGAGTGATAAACGCGCATGCGCAGTGTGAAATATGGAAAGTATAATCATAGAGAATAAAGACTTCTAGAGAGTTTCCATTCTCTATGGTGCATATAAATTACAACAACTACATACTGTACATACATCTATGTACATAGTACATAATGTGTATTACATATACAGATTTGACCGTTTGATGCACATGGAGTGTGTTTGGATTTGCTGTCAACTTGGCGTTTATTGAAAGTAAATGTAATTTGTGTTATATAAAAAATGTTAATTTCTTTTATACATACATATTTTTCAAATGAAAGTATCAGTTATTGATTTCGTCATGAAATAAGGATATCTATAATTTCTTATTTATTTATAGTCATTAAAAGTTGGTAAATTGGGACAATAGTGGCAGAAGCTTGGCAAACGATAATTCCAATTTCGAAAAATAAAAACACAATGAGGTATGTTATTATTCATTCGTCTGAATAAATAATTGAATCAATTTTTTTTTTTTTTTTTTTTTGATAATCTAGAGAAACATACTACATACATACATTGCTCAGTCACCAAACTAGAATGGCGTCCGTATTATTGCTTGTTTTCACCCGTTGACTGTAACATTACAGTAATTAGGTCACAATCGATTGGCAATAATTTTAATAATATGAAATTGTATTTTTGATATTTCATTGAAAAATTAATGAAAAAAAATTTTAGAATTATCAATTCTACAAGTGTTCATAATTAATTCAATAAAGTAACGCCGCCATTTTTCATTGACATTACTTTTGCATGATGACAATTGCAGGTAGTAATATATACAATACCTATGAATAATATTAATAATTATAATAATTAAATTTATTGTTCTCCATTGAAAATTACAATAAATAAATCAGATCCTAATGATTATTTAAAGCATTAATGTTCATAAAAATATTTAATTTCATGTTGGTATTCATTTGATAAATTTTTAAATATCTTTTTAGAAATTTATTTTGGTTGCATGGAATTGCGTGTACATGACGTATGTCATTGTATCGTGTTCACACTATTAAAGTATCAAGTATACTTACTATATTTATTATACACATAAACTTTAGTCAGGTTTAGACTTTGAAGCACATAAATTTCGCGCGTCTACCAGTTGTGTTTCGCTTTTCAATTGGTTCACACAATTTTCTATTTCGGCTTCAGAGACCTAGTCTCGAAGTTGAACCATTTTTATACATTATCGTCATTCCGTTATTATTCAATTATTAATTGTTCAAATTAATCAATAACTATAGGTTTATTTATTGCTTTTTATAGTGGAAGATCACAAATGACAGCGGCAATGAACGGTAAACGACCAACTACAACTATTCCTCTTCGACATCAAACTGAATCATCGCAGCATTTTGATTTGATAAAATATATTTATGAATGTGAGTATTCAAAAGAGATATTTTTATTTTTTTTAATTGAATTGATAGTATAAAGATATTTGAAAATAAAAATGAAAGTGCATTAATGTGATTAATAATGTTAAATTAAAATTATTTGCAGCATGGAATTCAGTATCCAGGGAATTAGATATGTGTCATAATCAGCCACACGGTGATTCTCAAAATTATCGAAATGGTGCATCAGTGACGTATTATCAAGAACGAGAACCTAACCCGCAATTAAAAGGTTGTTAAATATAATGTATTATTTGTCTAATTATTTTTTATTCGATAAATAATAAAAAAATATTCAAATCTAATTTTAGACTTTGAGCCATTCAATTTGGAGAAATGGTGGGGCCAAAGGGTAGTTCAGAGCATCACTAGGAATGCCAATTCCTAGTGCCAAGCCCCCTGCAATCAACATAGCCGTATATTTACCCACAGGTATAAAAAACAAAAGAGATAAACATAATTCGACGCGAGATGAGTGTGTATTACTATTAATAATTTTATTATCATCTTAATTAAGTCAATGAGAATTTTGATGCTCCAAAGAACTAAATGATTAGATGAGATACCAATGTGAATCAATTCGTCATGAAAACAAAAGAAAAAAAAAACAAGAAGAAAAACATAATGATATGATAATATATATTGCTATTATCTGACACACATGAATATTTGTATTAGAATTTTTTTTTTTTTGTGAAGCATTGAAATTGACATAAATACTTTCTATATATTACACGTGGAATAAAAACATTCCTCTTTAATTAATAACATTGAAAGCTCTCGTCATACCTGCACATCAAATGAATAAAAATAATTTAAATGAGCATCAAAACTGTAGAAATTATATGAAAAGATTTCAGATTAATGAGGGAAATAAATTAATGAAATAATATTAGACAGGAGAAAAAACTAATTGAAGAGATAATTTTCTTCTTAATCTATTTTTTATTATTAATTAATTTCTCTAATAGGTCTATGAGCAAATTCTAATTACGATCACGTGTTCATTATTACAGCTCACATGAATTTAGACCATTTTTGCACGATTTTCTATAGATGCATAGTAATAATTATAAATTATAATAATTATTGCAACTATAATATTAATATTAATAATAATAATTAAAAAATAATATAAATAATAATGATAACAGTAACAATAATAGTTGAGATTTCTTTTTAAGGTTTTCAATTTTATTGTTAATTGAAATAAGATGAGAGACCCTTCACCTTTATGTATGTATATATATATATACATACGGTGTATTTATGTATATGTGAGTTGATCGATGCATGTATAGTTAATGAATATGAATTATTCAAATGCGATACACATAATAAATAACATATGATATCTTTGTACTACAAATTGTGAACGCAACCATTTTATATTTGCCACTTTTTTTTTCTCAATTTTCATATCGTGACAGTGATTGTTTGTATAGTATCTCAAACATTTCGGATGAATGTGGTTTCAACGACCGCTAAATGGACCACTTTTATTACTCGGTATAGTATTTATTCAGTTTATGGTTGTCTTTTGTCGGGTGCATTTTATTGATTTAGTGATGTTATTGAAAGCATTTATGAACTTTTTTTATCAAATCCCTCATTTTATTTATCTATCAACTGACCGCTAAGCCTTGTTAGTTGTCAAAGTACTCGAATTATTTTAGAAACTGATATAAATTTTGTCATTCAGTATTTGAAAGTTTGAATATTTTTGTGAAAACTAACGTTTGCTTTACTGAGTTAAAATTTTAAATTATAAATGTACTTTTGTTAATTTTGCATGAATGAAAAGTATTATGAAAATGGGATTTTTTTTTTTTAGATTGTTAACCGGAATCATCCAATTCATTTTAAAATTGAATGAAAAATTTTCTACGTTTGCAAGATGGATGATAATTTTATTCAAAAGTGGTCCTCAAGATGCTTAAGTTTCGTTATTTCACCACCACTTTGCAATTCAATTATGTACTTCATTAACGTGTGATTTTATTCCCCTATATTTTTTCCTAAAATCATTATATAATTATGATTTTTTTATTTTTTATTATCACACATTTTCGCCACACTTCTTGCATCAATAATTCTATCATTATCCCCAAATGTTATCCAATTTGTCATAACTTGGAATTTTTTTTCATCCGACAATTCTCTATCAAGTTTTTCCTCTTTGAGAGTAGTTAAGTTGAATTTATTCTTGTGGATTCTTGATTACACTGCCAGCGCAATTATTGCTTGATGTTCCAGGCGATTTTAAACGCTTCTACGTAATCAAGACTGGCACCTCAAAGTAATTTCCATCTCTCTATAACACTCTATTCTGCGAGTTGAGTTCCGCTAGTATAATGCCTGCAACTTTTTATAGTCATAAAATATTTTTAATTATTATTTTATTGAATTAAATTATAAGTGTAAAAACTTCTCTATTCAATAATAAGAATGAAAGTGATTAATCAAATCAAGACGAGATTTATTCTTCTTTCATAGTATAACAATATAAAATATTGTATTAATAATTTTGTAAATTTGTGATTGAAATTCACAGACATGCACTGTTTGTTATGAACGTTATAATTGGTATATGCTGACATTATTTATAACGCCATAGGAATTATTGGTGAGTGTCTGTGAACTCAAAGATTGTATAAACAAAGTGCACGTGCACGTACGCTGAATATCCGTTTGGTATCCAATGCGTTCACTAACACCGGTATTGATTGAATACCACCACCACTAAGCGCACATCTCGACATAAAGCTTCTATCTATATGCTACATGATATTGTACACGCTATCAGTTTAGTAATGGTGCGGTTAGGAGCTAATAACAATTCGCAATATCCAACTATTCTCAACAATATTTCCATTATGCAACTGCATAAAATAACATTCCAAATAAATTTTCTAGGCATTTTTTTTTCGTTTGTATTTAATCAATCTTATGATAAATTAGGATACGAATAATTTACATGTTTTTAAATTTGCAAGAAAAATTTTTTAACATTTCTACATTATTCATTGAGCAAATTTTTTTTTCAGTATTTTATTTAACTGTATAGAAGTCAAACAATGAAAAATGATGAATTTTTATTTATTATTCAAATCATTCAATATTAATTTGTGAATTTTATTATATTGATTTGCATTTAATAAATATAATACAATGAATTTATGGAGGATTTCGTAAAATTATTATTTATCGTGTAGTAATTAATTATGTGATAATATTTCAGTATGAAAAATATATTAGTTTTATGTATAATGGAAAATTAAAAACAGGTTGATACTGTGTTTAATTAGAAATAAAAATACAAACAATTTTAATATATGTACATATTTTTAGTTTGTACATTAATAAAAACTTTTCGAATTCGATAATATGTACGAATAAAAATGATTTCAATTTTATTCATTACTTAGAAATAGAAATGATAATTAATATTGGAAAAATATTATTAAACCATTAAAAGGTTTGTATGAAAAATTAATTTTTTTTTTTCGTAAACTTTTGTGACCTCACACTGCATTTTGTTAGGCAAAAAAAAATAGTTGACTGATTTCTGTCATACACCATAACTTTTTTAGCTTGGTAGTAGCTTTTTTGTTGAGAGTAACTCTCCTGTTCTATTATACCTTTCAATGGTTCTTACAAAAGTAATAGAATATACATGAGTGCTTTTCGCTTTTCAGCATTGGAATCGTACATAGTCAATCGCATTTGGTATTCACTATTGCGCGACACAGCAACGAATAAGGCTTTGACCATTTTACTTTACCTTAGACACATTTCTTCAGTTTCTAATACATTGACAAGCTCAGAAAGTCTTGGAACTGTTCTCGTCGTATTTTCCACGCAATTCGATTCCTTGTCAAGCGTTTTCGCCTGGGCGTTTTCAGTAAATTCTATTAAAATTCCGGAAATTCGTCGACTTGTCGGGTATCAAAGAGAATTATTTGTTCGCGTTGCGTTGTACAAATATGACAGGAAATGATATTTAAAGTAGACATTAATATTACTTTTCCGTTACAAGTTTTATACTTTAATATTTTTTTAAGACGTTTTTTTTTTTAAATCTTTGAGACACTTTCACACTCGCTGTAATACACAGGTGTTCTTTTTCTACTTTTTATCTTTTTAATGAAGAAAAAAGTTTCAGTTAAATTTTGTAATTAAGAATTGATAATTAACTTTTGAAATTCCCAATGTATAAAAAACTATTTACACAAACATTCATTGTAAAATCGGTCCGTTGAGGTACTAATACACTAATAAGTAGCTAAATTTAAGTAGCACGCAAAGTGCTACAACTTATCTAATTTTTTCGAATTTCTTTATAAAATTTCAGGAGGTGATTTTTAAGTGTATGAGGAATCAAAATCTATAAAAAAAAAATCGATTTTTCGAAAAATTATTAGTGTACTAGTACCTTAATTAATGGTAAATATTATCCTTGACTAATGTTGAAAACAGTTTTGAATTCATCCTTTAATCGATATGATATTCATATCAAATAAAATTTTAACAATCTTGAAGTTCCTCATATTTTTAGAAAATGAAAGCAGTATCCATTTTACCATGCTCCCTCTCAATATAATATAATGATAAATGCCAAAGTAATTTTACTTGATTAATCGATTCATTTTATTTTCAACCACACCCCTGAAAATAAAAAAAAAATTATCATTGAAATGAAAAGACATCTGTTAAAAATTTCAATATCATAATTTTACCTGAAATCAAATTAGCTTTTTATTTCAATGAATACATGTAAACATATTCACATGCATATTTATGTACACTTGTCCAAACGTGCATTGAATGATATATGTATCTGTATAACTATGTATCACAAGACAAATTTTATATCGATAGTTATTTGTCTCATAAGATTGACGTATTGGACATTTTTAAAATTCATTGAATTCATTGAATTTTTTTTTGCATTTCATCTTGAAACTTGAATTAAAATTCCATGACATCCTGGACGTTCATCATATTAATATACATATAAAAAATATGTAGTTAATATTAAAGAAATCTAATTCAACCATAAGAATATTTTTATTAATATTAATTTAATTATTACCTCACAGGTCTTGATTATTTTTTTTCAGTGTAACATTGAATAATTAGCTAAGTAATTTGATAGAGACTAGTATCATTAGTTAATCATGATATTTAAGAATAATGATGTGGGGATTGTTAGATATGCTTAAGAAAACTGATATCTTTTGTAGAGTATCAAAACCTCGAGAATAAATTGACCAGTATCAAAAGATATCACTTTAGGAACTGGTGACATTGTATACAAGCTTGACACGAAACTTGTCCCCGTTATTATACACGTTGTAAAGAATTCTTTACAAAATTTATAATGTTATATGAGAGTGTTCTCGAACTCCTGGTTATACTTCATTATTATTTTTATTTTCATTCATTAATTTGCTTCATCTGTATGTTTCGATGGTTTTTTTTATTTATTGTTATTTTGATAGGAATATAATATTTATCATGCTTGAAATATCTGTCAATAATTCGGAACTTCCGAGTTATTTAACAGCACAATAGGCGCTTGACTTTCACGACATTAATTTGTTCAGACTCTATGTCATTTCTTATTATGTCATACAACATAAATTAAATTAGGAAAAAATTACGAACTTCGTTCAGAATGATCACGAAAGATATATATGTGGGACCTATTTGACCCTTTCTGTTGTGAAAAAGAGGGGAAAAAAAGCATTTTTTTAACAACTATATAGAAATAAAACGTAGGAATTCCCAAAGGAAGTCCCTATCTCTTTTCTGAAAACGTGCTTTTGTGTATTTACCATTGATGAGGGGTTTATTGTACGAAAAAAGCTAAGTAAAAATCGATTTTTTTCTATTTCTCTCAGATTTACAATAGATTAACTTCAGATTTCATTTTAAAATTTCCCCAGCGTTTCTTGTGACAAATTAAATGTATGGAAAATAAACAATTTAATTATAAATTGTTCCTGTTATATAATATGTAATATGTGAGTGGATGTTTTCTGAAAGTCCAACTGTATTTTTAATTCTGTCTTAGCTTGCATCTAAATTTATTCAGAATGTATATTGACAGAACTCACCACGTACTTCATAAAAATGATGCTCGAGGTGGAAAAATAAAATTTCGAATACTGAAATTCGCTCGATGTTACATTCATTCTCAATTTACATTTCAACCATTTTACAGCTTTTCAAATAACTGATTGTACTATTCTGAACAGTGGAATTCTGAGATTGAAGATAAACCTGATAACCTATAAAAGAATAAAAGAACATTTAGTGTGTGTGTGTACAATATAAAAACTCTCTATAGAGAGTAATTTATAATTATATATTTACTAACATTATTTTATTAAACAATATTTGATACCATCATTTTTTTTCCTTCATTAAAAAAGTTTTGACAAATCCTCCTAAAGTAACTTTTGCAAAATGTCCTGATGTGTAAATTATATTAAACAATTTTTTACACATAAAAAACATAAGTATTGATTGATGATTCTGAAAAATAATTTCAAACATTCTAATTTAATGTAACACACTTATGTTATACTCACTAAAATAAATGTAACTTCAAAGACTAATGATTTCTAATGAACTTCTTTATTACATACTGCACTCTAAAGTTCGCTGTCCAGTTGCCTCAGGTTATCAGATTAGAGTTTCTAAGAACCACAGATTATAGAGTTCAAAGTCCAAGTATCCCAAGTCTGTAATAGGATTGTGTCAATAAGTAAGTTGACATTAAAGAAACAATAAATTACAATAATTCATTTAGATACATAGTAGTGTTTGTTTTAATTATTGTCACTTGCCAATGAAACTATATAATTAAACAGATATACCCACTTTATCAACAATGAAATCATCAACGGAACTCTTAAATATATTTGTCACAATTATTATTCTTGCCAAAGTTTATTTATAAAAATAACTGATGCGTGTTAGGCTTCGTATAGGTCACGATACATGTGAAATATCGCACACTCATGGAAAATGTCAGATATAAAATAAAGAAAATGATTTATAGAAATTCGATACATGAACTAATCCAATGAATTGAAATCATAATGTTGAAATTCCGAACGTGGTTCGGACATTGGACATTATAGTTACATTCTCTCATCGATAGTACCAGTTATTTATGTTTGCTATTGGCGCTATACATTTCATACATTCAGTTTCATGCGAAATTCGGTCTTCATATTTATGCAATTCCAATCAAAATACCGACCATGTTAATATACGTGTATTACCATTGAAATAATTATCATGAAATTATAGTATGTTTAATTACCCTCGTATTCAAATAAGTTCATAAATATTATTTCATTCATTGGACAAGCAAATAATAATTATTATATAATAAAATTCTCCATGATTGATTTATAATTGGATTATTTTTCTGATCAAAGTGCCATTTAATATTTTTTGCCCGAAATTCAATCCACACAAAGCGTTTTATTCGTTATTTCTATAATTATTTTTATTTATTCATTCATTAAATATTGTATATTATTTGCAATTTTTAGAAATGTTACTGAAAATGAATTTTATTAATATATTTATGAATATAAACTCGAATGATAGTGATTAATAAATGTGATATACACTGAAAAAGAAATTTGGTGAATTCAAATAATCCGTTTTTTGGGTGGTACCAAATAACTTATTTGTTTTCAAATCTCTTAATTCTTTAAATTTTTCATTGAGAAATTTTTGCTTTGATGAACTTCGAGTATCAATTTTTTAATCCAAATATATGGGATTTCTTTGTTTCAACACCTCGTTCGGTTAAACCAACTAAGTCTAGTTATTTGGTACCGATTAACCAAATTTTTTTTCAGTGTATAAACATATACAATATACATACATACGTACGTATACTTACTTATCGGTTATTATATTTTATCTATATGCATGTTCAATTGTTGTTGTCTTTTATATAATATGTGGTTGTACAGCGTTTATCTCCACAGTCCTGTCGAAGTATATATGTATTATATCTGGATTTGAACCACTCGATTGAATAATTACGATATAATATTCCCAATCTCTGTAATCTAATTGCAATTATTAAATATATATTATATATCTTGTATCTATTTATTATTATTATTAATATTATTGCTATAAAGTCATAAATTACTTAACTTTCTCATGATTGATTTTTTTTTTTTTGATAAATCAATGGATGATGAAAAAAGTTGAGGCCTCATTTTTTGTATACACGATATATTGAATATGCAAAACTGTGATAGGAAAAAACAAATAATGTAAAATAGCAAAAAAAATTGCGTTTGAATATAAAATAAATACTTTGGGTATATAAAAACTTGATATGTGTGAATAAAAGTTTGTTTAGTGAGACTTTGTGTTGATGTTTTATGATTCAATGGATAAAAAAGAAAGACAGTTGAAGTTGACCGCATAAAAGCATTTTTGTATGCCTCATATGTATTTAAGACCTTATTGTGTATAACTATATAAAGGTCACCGTGGCTTTCTTTGGGGGTTTGGGAGTATATTTAGAACGCGTGCGCACCCTGACCGGCTAATAGAGGGCGGGGACGTTGGTAGTGCGGCCGTGGAAACAAGAACGTTGTCTGGTGGTCTTTCAGTTGGGTTTGGTACGCGCTCTGTATTTTTATGTCCAATTTTCTCTCGCTCAATTGTGTAGATGAAAAGTAACCGCGATTCATTCATGTCTTATTATTTTATTTTATAGATTTTTTATTATTTTTCTGCGTTCTTGCTGCATCATTAGAACAACGTAATAATCAATTTTGGTGTACATAAACAAAAAATTATTCTGGCTAATTTTCGACTTGGAGAATTACTGAAAAAATCATATTGAGATATTTTAAGGTATGTCAACTATTAAATATTAATAATAATTTTTAATATTAATGTTGATAATAATTTTTCATTTGTGTGATATTTTTTAATTATTTATATGTAAATATATGCTTTTACAGGTTGGCTTTTATTTTTTGAATTAAAATACCAGACGTTTTATATGAATTATTTTAATATTCGTATATATGTGATATTAAAAATGGGTATTCGTATGTTCATGGGTGTAATGTGAATAAAAATTTATTCGCTGAGCTATTTTTATTTTATTTTTGTTTCGATTATGCTCACAGAAAATTACTATTGATTTAAATAATTCAAATTTTCAATAGATTGAAAATAAATTGAAACAGATTAACATGAATCGACAAAAGATAGAACATCAGAAATAAATTCCATTTTGATTGAATTGTTTAATTGAATGCATCAGATGGTTGCTCGGACAATTTACCTCAAATATAAATTTGATTTGATGTCGAATCATCCAATACTAATTATTATTATAGAATTGCATTGCAGTGCTAATTATTAGATATTTATGGTATTCAAATTGCCATTATAAACATTCTAATGATGAATTAAAAAAAAAAAGATTTGCTTTTAAATTCATACAACAATGCAAAACTTTTTCTCGCATTAGTTCAATTTAAAATATAATTTTTCTTATTCATTATTTAATTTGACAATTACATGTATTTGATTGAAATTCATCTCTAACACTTTCCTAACTTTTCAACAAAAAAAAATATACATATATATATATATGTAGGTAGATAATTTTAGTCAGCTCATTTCGTATAAAGAGTTTGCAGTTATTCATAATAACCTTTGTTATTTTGTTTAGTGTTTGTATTCTTGTTTGGCAGTATGCACAATATAAATTAGCAACCTTTGACACCATCATTTTAACGATCACTATTTTGTATGAATATAATATTTTACGTTGAACAATAATTATAACAAGAATTTTAATATTCTCAGTTGAACATTAATAAATTATTTTTCATACAATTACCATACGTAATTGTTTTAATTATCATCACACGTCCAATTATTTAATGAATATTAAATATACCTTAAATGTTGATTTTCTGCGGGACATTTCTACATCCAAATAATTACGATAATGAGGTTAAATTATTTGCAGATGATTGCTTTCAGTTATTGAAAAAGTATTTACTTAATAAAGTAATAATTTTAATTTTTAACGGTGTTTAAATTATTTGAGGTTAGAATTTTAAATGAAATATTTTTATATAAGACATTGTTGAATAAATAGTTGAATTGTTGAATCATTTTTGAATATATTTCAAGGTTATGTAATAAACTTGAATATAATAAATTTTTCAGCATTCATGTTGTGAACACAAAACAAATACAAAAGTTTAATTGGTAAATGCAGGCGATCAAGATGAAAATTTATTAATTGGTTTTGTGCTATTATCTCAACGGAAACTGATTGAGTTATATAGAAATTTATCCAGACTGGTATTAATTTTAATAATCCTATTGGTGTTTTGTAATTGATTTGATTGTAGTTCATTAAAATGTGACTACTAGTTAAAGATGTTATAAAATATTCTGAACCATTTATATTTATTTCACTCAACGACTTCACTCTTTGTAATTGTACATAAAAAGTATTAATTAATGTGCGCGCTATCTTGAAAAAAAAATTAATTTTTAAAAGCGAATGCAATTATAAAAGTTATACAACAATATGAAATATAACTTTTTTTTTTTGTAAACGTGGTCGCGTTAAATTGTTCAAGTTGCACGTTTCTCATATTGTTCTTATTCAATATTAAATTCTCATTGTAGAATGAAGAGCTTAAAGAACATCATATGAGCTTTCTATTCATGATAGTAGTATTATGTATTTAACAGCTTTTCAATGCTGTTTTTTCTTTTTATATAAAGATTTAAAAAATAATAAATGGACTTCAGTGACCTGGGTGATACACCAAAAATAGTCCAAACTTTCAACCAAAAATACTTCATTAAAAAAATTGAAATAGATATAAAAAAAGAATAAAAATTAAAAATATATTATTTTTTTATACCAAAATATTCAACATCATTAATCAGTATATTATTCCATAACAATTTAATTATTAGACTGGATTAAAATGATTAAAAAGCTCGAAATATCAATACATATGTATATTATAAAATTAAAATATAAATATAAATAATAATTAATTATAAAAATATTTATATTTAAAAAATTATCCAAGCAAGTCTATTACATCAATTTAGCATGAATGGCTATCACATTTGGGAAGTTGATGCACATGAATACTCTGTTACAGTAGTGTTCTCTCGGGTTCCGTCAAACTCTATTTAGGCGGGTCGAGTAACTAAAGTGGCTGAATATATGCCTTGCAGCCAACGAGACCGGATCTGGGCGATTTAGAATGAAGACTCTGGGGAACCGTAGTACAAAGCCGTTAAATAATAGTGATTTACCAAAATTATTACTATATCCAAACTCCATAGTAATATTATAATTTTATTTGTATGTATAGACCTCAAAAATATAAACAAACCTGACAAGTTGATGAACCTATTCATATTCTGAATTAAGTTAATTTAATAAACCCAGTTGATTAGTGTATATTCAAACATATCTGAGGTAAATAAAAATTGATTTAATTTTATCTCATCTCTAAGAGCTTTTGGATCCACGTTATGTCATAACTTTAATATTCTCAAACATTATGAAGAGATATATGATTCAGAATTTGAATTAGAAATGAGAGATATTATAGTGTCAATGGCGTCGATTTTTCCGAGACCAATTTAAACCTAAAAATAAATATTATTTATTTTTAGTTTTACTAATTGTGTTATCAAAAATAAATTAATGATAACACCTGTAGGTATTTATGTACATTATAAATATTTATTTGAGGATTGTATACTCATCCGAATAATTTTTGTAAGTGTTAATTTTTATATATGATGTAATTCTTTGTATATTGTACATATGTAAATCTCAATGGTCGGTAATGAGTGATTCATATTTCATATAAAAGTGCAACGTTATGTAAAAATAAACGAGCTGTTTTGGATATTGTTCATATAAAGTGAACACGAAGGAACGTAAACGAACTTTTGTTAGTCATGAATAAATTTCCAAACGAAACTTTGGCGTCATGTGAAGTGCACTTTAGCTACAACACCAATGTGATCGTGAGTTTCTATCGATTATGTCTTTTCTTCTGGTACTCGCTTGTGATTATTTAAAAATTTTTCTGTTTTATTATTCTACATACATATATAAACACTATCAACTTTTTATTTTTCAGATTTTTTCATTGAGGATTTTTTATAACACAGTTATATTCATGATCGTTTTCGTTCTGTGATATCGTATACGTTTGCTCGTTACATCTAACACTTATATCCACGCAAGTGAAGAGCAAACTGAATAAAATTACACTGCAAAGACTCCATTGTTCTACAGTGTTTGGAATGGCTGGTTGCAGATTTGTTACTACATGAACATTTTAGGTTATGAATAAAAGTTCCATTAATTTTTCTGTTGGTTGTTCATTGGCAACTGAATGAAAATGGGAAGAAAAGTAGATGAAGGAATGAATGAACGAAGTTTAATAAATTTAAACGACAATGTGCTGAGTTATTTGAAAAAAAGAATTTTCATATATATTAAAAAGCATTAATAAACAGATTTTATTATTACAATTGAAGAAGTTGTGTATTAAATATACTGAATTGAGGAAAATTATAATCAGTGAATTACTTTACATTAAATGATAAGTGTGAATTTAATTTATTACAACTAGGAGTGTTTGAGAAATTTCTACCAATTTTAGAAGGATATAATAATGTAGAGACTTCATAGTGGAATCGTGTTTATGTAATGTCACTAGACGTGCATGGATCTAATGCTACAATTATATTAAATCCTAAATGTCTTGTTGAAGATATAAATTTTCCGGGGATTGTGGTTTAGAATTTTATAGAAAAATACAGGATTTACCAAAGTCTCCGGGAAAGTGAAATCATTTTACGGTCGGATACATTATTTGATATAAATAAATCTTTACAATAAATGGTGGTTTATTCAGTTGTAAATAATATTATTATTTCTTTTTTTTTTATTGCAATTAATTTTGTGAGAAAAAATATTGGTATCAAACTTTATTAATAAACTTGAAATTTCGATTTGAGACTAATGCTGATCATCGTTCTGAAAATGAATTCTGTCAACAGCAAAGCCACTATATCAACTTTTAGAAGCACTGCATCTGCCGCAATAAAGATGAAGAGATGAAAAGGGAAAAAAAAATATTTGAAGACAAGTTCTCAACAATGTTCAGAAAATGTCAAACTTCATGATGGATATGTCATTTTCGAAAATCTACCTGATTCGTCTGGTGTTACAAAATATTTTCATTATGTCAACGAATTGCGAGAGAAAGCTGGAAGAAGAAAACAATTGTTTTTTCACGTTTTTTTTTCCGACTTTATTATCAAGCTAAATTTTTTTTTTTTTACATATTATTGCAATTTTCTGGTAGATTATTACGCTGCTGGACAGATAAACAAACCTACTTACAAAAATAAAGGACAATCGGACTCGTAGTTGCAGAGAATAAATCTGTGCCGATTTGAAAAATCATTAGTGTACTAGTACCTTAATTTCCTCTGTGAAAATCAATTTTCTCTTTATTTCAACGTTGATTTATAAGGATCATGGACTTGATACAGATAAATTTCACGTATAAAATATTGTCCAATTAAACGTAGGTTGTATGAAAAAATTGTTTTTTTTTTATTTCATTAAATAATTACATAAATATTTTTCCAATATATATTTATTTATTTTTATTTTTTTCAAGAATTCGATAACGCTCGTGTGAAGTTGATGTTGTGATTGAACGAAGAGGAAACAGGGCGATGAATAGTGAAATCGGAATGACCTGGTTTATGGCGGTAGAAGAATAAAGACTAGAACACTATGTGCTACTGTTTGCGTCACTTTTTTTTCCGATGAGTATTTTCACTTTTTCTATTCACCAATGATATTATTTGTATTTAGATACGTGTGCACATATGAATGATGGAAGCGTTATATTCACACGAAAAGCTGAAATATAAATTGATATCTTCAGGTATCCATTTCATATACGCACATTTATATCTATGAATTTATATTAAATATAATGGTGGAATTTATTCGGTGGATAATATCAGTGATTTTTCTCCTGTGGCATTTTTTTTTGTTTTAGGATCATTTGTTGGATATATTTCTTTTCTTTTTTTATATCCAACGTCGGATATATTAGGATATGGCGCCCAATAATAAGTGAAAAATCGGAATGTTATACGCATAACGTATATAAATTCCTCGATTCCTTCATTCGAATCTCATACAAGACAATTTTCTCAATGCCCTACACATTCAGTGAAATCTCTTGGAAATGAAAAGAATGCACAAAGGACATTTGAGATATGACATTTATTCTGCGCCTCAAGTTTGTGTATATCAGTGTATGGAAGGATTATGTCCTTTGAAATGCAATACTTGCTTGATATATTCTACTGCAGGCAAATCGATTTAAGTATAGTTGTATCGTATTTGCAGACGAACGATATTTTTTCAACCCATTCAGATAGATATACGAATTCTTTTTATATAATTCTATGGCACATATGCTAAATCGCATCCGTCGATTGAATTATTTTATATTGAATTCATAAAATTCTATGATAAAAGTATTTATTTACAAAAAGTTTTGCATTTTTTTACTTTATAGTTTTGATAGTGCTGAAAAGGAATAGGTATACTTTATTGATTTCAATGAAATATATTTCTATTTGTATTTTTTTATTTATAAGAAAACTTTCATTAAGCATTTTGAAAAGAAAATTTACTAGTTATCAATGAATATTTATTGATATCTAATGAATTATTTTCAAGTATTTATATTTTATATAAAGCATTTAGAAAATTTGATTTTTCTTTTGTTTGACTATGAAACTAAATTATTAATATTTTATTTATGTTTTCAAGTTTTGGCATAACTCACGCTGAGTGAAAAGTTGAGCATAAATTTATGAGGATGACAGAGTAAATTGATATATTACGATACGAGAATTTGTATAGAGAAATGCGAATGAAATAAAAATTGCCTTTGCATGACGTCTGAGGGTGGACATTTTGCTGTGACTAAGCTCAGGTACGGATCAGTACTCGCATGATCCTCGTCCTTTTTAAGTTGACGCCCCTATATACTGCAAGTAAAACAATGAAGAAGTAGAAAAAAATTGAGTTAATATTTGATAAGGAATTAAAAACATTTTTTTTTTATTTTATGAGAGTTTGAAATATATGAAATCATCATGGGTATATTAAATAAAAGCTCTTCAACCAAAATATTTATTTATCTTGTAAGTTTCACTATCTAGACATTTATAATTAATACCGACGAACAAAAATTGTCTTGATATACTTCTCAATAAAAAATAATAATTTTTAATTTTAATTAAAAGAATTTATTTTTAATTTCAGCACGCTATTTTATTCAAGACGTGAAATCGAGGAGAACAGATGAGAAAATGAAAAAAGAAACGAATAAGATGGAGCCAGAGTGTGATGTAACTATTCACGTAGCCAGGAGACATCATTATGCTTTTCGAGGTTGAAATGAAAGATTGCGGATAAATATTAATTGCTAGAAAAATATTCGCAAATTATTTGCATGAAAAAAAAATGCTCTAATCATACACAAAGATGAAGAAATTAATCAATATTATTATTCACCGAGCGCCATCAGAATGTGAACAAAAGAATTTTCCCAAACAAAATTGAAGTATAATTCGCAAGCTGAGACAATAAAAAAAGGAAAAATATTTCTCGGTATAATGAAATCGTCTGCTTCATGCATATGGGCACTTGTATTGGTGCTTATCGGTCCTAATCGAGGTCTGGGATTTTTTGGTGGTAGAGATGTCGTACGTGGCGAAAGCGGAGTTAAAATAGGCACCAATGAAAGAGGTACCTTATCAAGAGGATTGGGCCTAAGTCGTGGTGGTAGTGGCAGAGGATCTGGCGTCAGGTTGGGTGAGGGTCGTGGCAATATTACTCGACAAAGGCCACCACCATTTACCAGTACAAGCTCCACTACAACTACTACACCTCAGCATCATTTTACTCACGCACCTCCGTCATCTGCAGGTGGCAATAGTCCAAACATTACTTATCTCAAGGTAATTTTCAGTATGATACAATTTAATTTTGACAGCGACTGATTAAAGGGCGTGTAACATGTGCTGAAGAAATAAAAGTTAATTAACTATACTAGTGAATTTCAAATTTAATTATAGATTGAAGTGAATATTACGAAAATTCAATAATCATTAAAAGTTGAGAAATAGAAAACATTTACTCAATAATAGTTACTTTTTTTTTATTGAAAATTTTAAATATCTATGGTTTCTAAGTTTCTATTTATGAATTTATAAATTGTCTTGAATATAAAAATATAAAACAGTTGAGTAAACCTATTATCGATTGATGTCATGAAAAATTCACCTATTTAATATATCTCTTTTCATGGTCTATTCAACAACAATCGATATATGCAACAGGTAAGGTCAACTATAACAGTTTTCTCCATAGCAAGAAATTGTTAGGAATTCTCGAATGTTAGTATTGATATTTTTAACGATATCATATTTTTAAAAACAACGTATTGTACTATTTTTTTCATGTCATTTATTCAGATCAATATTTATTATTAAATTCTGGCAGGTATAATATCTAACGACAAAAATTTACTTCTTAAATAACTATAAATATTTTTGAATTCACTGGAGAAACTCTGTATTTTTTTTTTTTTTTTTTTTTTTTAAAGCAATATTTACCTTGGAAAATTGCTGCTGGAGTAACTTGTGAATAATATGCAGTTACCCTACATACTGTATCCCATACCATAGATTAACAGTTTACTCACGAAGGTTTATACATACATATACATCGTTGAATATTATAAAGCATTTGCATAAATTGCCATTATTCATAGAATGAGTTTTCACGTAATGATAAATGTGATATTTCGAGTACAATAAATAATTGTATAACAGGTGGGAATGGTGGTGCCCTACAAGTCATTTGGTGTTCGTGAGTACACAAAAGCAGTCACAACAGCAATCAGTGCTCTCCAACGAAGTACACGAGGTCCAAAGTTGGAGTTATTTCAACGTTATGACATCCACGTACTGATAACTATGAAAGAACTTACGCCTAGTCCAACTGGTAAATAATTTCATTCTATTACATACATAATTAATTTCATATAGATGTAATATTCTTAATCAAATCTATATATAGTAAATATAATTAAGATTGAAATGACATTGATGACATTAAGATTGATGACATTCGTCGAAGCGCAAGAATACATCATCCGGACTTATTATAACGTGAAAAATAATACTTTCTCACAATGCATTTAGTCAACTTAATATTTAATCTATATAATATTGTTCAGACACAATAAAATATATGTTTATAATTTAGTTGAGTATATATTTGACGCAATTGTGCGATTAATTGATGTAAACATCGTATTTT
>JAQQBR010001831.1:2401926-2429615 GCA_030347285.1 Microctonus hyperodae
ATTAAGGAATTGATTTTCGCTGCAATAATCAGTTGAATAATTATACAATAGGCTCCATTCCCTCCTTTACATTTGACGTTTATACACTTATAAGGGAAGGTTATTAATTATTTATATTACGATTTTTAGTGAGAATTTTTTTAATTATAGAAAAAATGCCAATAGCAAATGGATACGTATTTTTTTTTTAAATATCGGCTATGTTAATTCATCAGCGTCCAAGCTCTGGATTTTTCTATATTTTTATAAATAGTTATTTCATTTGTAGAAATTTTTCATAGCTTACGAAATAAATTTCAATGAAAGACGTTGATTTTTACTCTATGAAAATTTGTTAGTCAATTAAAGTTTTACTTTCGTTCAATTAAAGCTTTGCGATGTTTTTACTTATTAGAAATTTACAGAACTAATTTATTAAAAGTGCCCATTGTTTGGACGATAATACATAAAACATCATTCATTGCACCAAAGTGAGATTCAACTGCCGTGAAAAAAAAATACATATCTGATTTATTTTTACAAAATAATTTCTAGAAAATTTTATCGAAATTATAGTTGAACACCCCGTGATATTCCCTTATTAATTATCATGATATTTTCAGAAATTTGACAGACATTAGATATCCTTTAGAGAATTTTGGACATATTGTTAATGAGAAAAAAAAAGGTGTTGTTACTGTTATTACTGTTAAAGATTGAAAAGAAGTGTTAAAATGTTACGTGAATGAAATCTGTCTCTTCTCATTTTCACTAGCCAAATCTTCAGTCAGTCTTTCTATTATGAATTAATTACACTCTCATGCATCAAATGATTTTATTATTTTATATTTCTCAAAATTTTAAAACACGATAAATTAATATATAAAATGTACATTCAATTTTATTCATTTCACAATTTATACCAACACTCTTTGATCCAAATTAAATTTTCCAACACTCAATGCTTATTCACTTGAATCTTAAATATTTTTCATAATAAAATATACTGTAAAATTTCACTGATATTCGACATATTAATTATTATTAAAATATCATCATTCAATTTAAATTTTATGATTTATATCGCTGAAGATAGCTATTAAAATATAATAAAATTTGCACAACGAATATTCAAAATCAGTCAATGATCATAGTTTATATAAATCTCATTTTATATAAAAAATTCTCAAATACTTTTGTTTCATTTGCTTATGATAATTGTTTCAAGATATAAACTCTTGTATGAGTTCAGCGTTCAAATTAAATAATTTATAAATTATCTAAAGTTCTAATTAATAATACTACATTATTCATATGATCGCATGCCTTCTTTTGAGTATTTTCACTTGTTCAGCGAAATACAAATTATAAAAAAAATATATATTAAAAGAATTATATTATAATCTCAAACATGTACTTTGGTGTTGAAACCGTGCATCACTGTAAATATTTATTCTCTATCAATGCCCTTCCACGTTATAAAATATTTTGCTTTATATCAACTATGCAAATGATAAATGAAATATTTCCTAAAAAAAAAAAAAAAAAGGAGATGTATACTAATATTAATAAATTGATTGTTGAATGGCTATGATAATGTTACTAATTGATTCTATTGGACGAAAAGTATACCACTTGTACTTAAATCATAAATTCTGTATTCTAAATATAAAAGTTCCAAAATAATTATTATATAGTATCAGTGAATGAATGTACATTGTTCTTAATAAATGAGTTGTTTCATAATTATAACATATGTATATATAATTTTAATATTGCATCTATAAATTGAGAAACTTCTTCAATGACGTTTATAAATTATCTTATTAATATTTTTGACATTCAAAAATATTTAATAATCCAACAAATAAAAAATGACTAAATATTACACAGTCATTTTAATGAATAATACAAGAATTAGAATAAATTTTTAAGTTAGGTTTATCTCACTAATTTTTTAATGGCTTTTATTTACATGTCTTGATATAATTGTCTATTATTTAAACGATGAATAACAGATCATTAATAAACCAATTCGATTTTACTGAATATGTCAATCAAGTTATAATAATATTTGATACGTATTGAAAGAACGATCTAAAACTAGCACAAAGACATTTTCTTCATCAATACAATAGAAAAAATTCTGTTTATAATTAACTGTATGTCGGAATATATCTTTACCAAGTATATAATTTGAAAATAAACTTATCTAACATCTTTACACTATGAGAATTCACGAAGGAAAATGGGTGAATAAGAGGGCATTGAACTTTGTTAGTAATGTATGTATCAAATTCAATCTGTTTCTACTCTCTCTTGCATCTCAACAGTGCAATTCACTTCATGTGAATTATTATTGTCATTAAAAATAGATGCAGAACAATTCGCCAGGAAAATTTTGTTAATTAAATACACTATATGCGTATATTAAAAACAATTTTGTGACACTTATAACTATACTTGTCGTGGAAATTTCAAAATTAAATAAAATCCTGTTGCATTTTTGTAAAATATTTAGTGTATTGTACACTAAATAAATAATTAATAAATATATTATTATTAAAATTATTAATTATTATTAAATAATAATTGTTAACGCTAAACAAATAATACTAAATCCATTATTTCAAATAATTTATAACATTATGAATTTCTTTATTCCATGGCGCACATTCATAGGAATAATTTATTGAATTTCTATTACCATAAACTAATTTTGATATAACTCCACGTGAATTAAATGTAGGTGCAGTATCAACCTGTACTCTACAAGTATCGACTGAACGCAAGATAATCAAACATGTATAAATACAAGGAAATGATGTCGGTAAATAAATCAAGTTCTCATTTCCAAGGACGGTGCGGTCTCATTGCCTCTTGGAGAAAGTATGTGATCTGGTATAGTTTTTATTTATTCCCCTTGATTCTTCAATTTATTCCATATTCATCTACTCAAACATATCATTGCAATACATCACGCAAAAAAATATATGAATTGATTTTATGAAAGAAATCTGTTTTATAATATTATACTCATTCATTTTCATATGATTCTAGATATTAATTAATGATATTTAAAATAGCAATTCATCAATACAATCGAAAATTTCGCAATAGATATTTCAGATGGTGTGGTATTTTTTATTTGTTTAAAATAAATATTGAGTTTTAATATGTTTATTAATTAGAGATTCAATCTGCAGCTGGTGTTTACATGTAGTAGGTCATGCTGTTTTACAGATATCTAGCCTCGCGAGTACAACTTTCATTTCTGTCAGCTATATCTATTAGTACTTTTTCATTTAATCATTTACTTTTTCAATTCAAGCATCTTCATAGATGATGAATATCACCAACCTACATTTATCTATTATTCTTGTCTTTTGACGTTTAAAATGTTACGTACTAAGGTTTATTAACATAAATAATAGTATAGTAATCATTTCAGTAGTGTTTTTAAGACCTCGAGAAGTCAAAATTGATAGTTTTGTAATTGAAGATGAATAAAAAAAAAAATATTTAATTTAACAATTTTTTTTTCGATATATTTCTTAACTAAAATAATAATTCTCAAGGCAGTATTATGTATTGCTTTTATCTACTTCTATCACATTCCGGAAATTTCCAAAATTGGATTATTATATTTAGAAATATAGTAGTAATCGTCATTAATTCCTTATATAAAAGTTAAAATAACAAGTAAGCCTTGAGATTCCTCAGTGATAAAAATTCAAGTCGCTAACCATGAACTTTTAGTTAGATTGCAATTAAAGACATTCCCCAAAAACTTTCAATTATTAATATCATCATCAAGGTTATTGAATCCTGTACTTTGCATCTCATACTATTATTTATTATTTTCAATTATGCATGCATCTAATATGAAACTAAATTAACATCTACTCATTGCAGTCAGTACAAATACAAAGTCATAAACCTATTCGTAAAATCGACAAATCGATTATTTTTAATTTATATATCGAGTCGTATAACAAAAATAAACATTGTGCAATATAAAAATTAAAAGTAAATGCAAGAATTTTAATAATTCTTATATAGTTATCCTCTTGCCTGACGCAAGTGTTGTAATATCATAATGATGCCACTGAAGACAAACTTATATGATAGTTAAAGAATTCTAACTTTCATTTTCTGCAAATAGAATGAAGGATCTCAAGAATGTGCAACAGTTGTTGTGCTTGCTTTGGACAAATTATTCATATATGTGCATACATATGACTTGTCAAGTACTTTCTCTGTTTATTGAATTTCCAACAGATTGTCATGAACATATATAGAGTACTAGCTTCCTCAATAGCTTCCTTGCAGTTTCTCAAATACTTGAAATTGGCCTTCATAGTTATTTCAATATTCCAAGGATTCAAGTGGTTTTGTTGATTATTCCTGAATGCTGTGACATCCGTGTTCATTTATTAAGTAGCTTTCAGATTTTTCCACTCATAATACCAGATTGATTGTCGAAAAAAATTCATTTCGAATGAGGAAAATAAGCCCACATTAAAAATCGCCAACCTAAACAAAAAAAAATTATTTTACAATGGAAACACTTTTACATATACACAATTTTAAATTACTATTAAATATTATAAGCTTAAAAAAATACCTATTATGCTTTTTGTAATCAATCCAGTTACATTCGTCAGTGAGATGTGTTTATAAATAAAAAAAAATTAACTGTACATATTGATCGCATCTTATGAGCAAATAATAAATTACAAAAAACCGCGCACACTTTCATATCAATTAAATTCAATTATATTCCAAATATGAAGATATACCAACGGTATTTACGCACTATCATAAAATTCAGAAGTCATGCTTGAAACGACGCATCGGTGAAGGTCGGCTGGTACAGAATGTCCGATTGAAAAGCGAATGCCGTGGTCAACGAGTATTCAGTCAATCGCCGCGTTTGCCTTAGAAGGTTGCTACACGGACGGGATCGCACGTATGTGAAATCGTTCAGCTGGTCTACTCAAGGTAGACTTGCTGTGTACAATATTTTTTTTTTTTAATTTCCATCAGATTTTAATCTGTGATTCTTTAACTTTCACCATCATATCGAATTGAGCTGTTTATGCATCGTTATAGTAACATTGCATCTCTATTTGATATCGTTTATTGAATATTTGTTTCGTTGATTCTTAATTTGTGCAGAAATAATTAGAATAAATGACAGTATATTACGATTTTCATGGAGACGAAAAATTCAATACCGGTTAATAGTCAGTTTGACATTATATTTTTACATTATAGCTGTGACTTTCAAACATATCGTTAAGCCATTCACTTGTCAACCGTGCCGAGATCAAGATCGTGTTTAACGGTGCATCAGTGTAAAATTTTTGATTTGTTTATAAATCATTTGTATTGATAGTATTTAGAAAAAGTATTTTGATGAAAGTGACATCAATAAATACACATTATTTAAAAATGTTTGGACAATTAATTTATGATTAATTAATACTTTATAATAGAGGATAATATAAATAATTAAAGAAAAATGGCTAGAGTTATATTAAGCTTGATTATTGTGATGCAGTTGGTGTTGATGATATTTGCAGTACCTGGTCATCTTAATGGTACGTTTCACAATCGAAACAATCGCAGTTTACAATGTTAATAAATATTTTTTATAACACGAAGACACTGATGTGTAATATTGTTGACAAAGTATTGATAATTTATTTTATTTTACTTTTATCAAATTATTTTTTGATCGTTTAAACTAAAATTTCTATGATTCGATTACTGATAAAATCGGATGCTTTAGTATGTTATTTTTACTAAAACATTTTTTTGTTACTAGAAAATAAAATGAGAATTGATCTAAAATTCATGATTATCTAACTCGGTTAACAATATTTGAGGAATAATTTTTCAATAGAAATAAAATTGTAAATTACAAATAAAAAACAGAATAAAATTTATTTATTCTAGTTTGTATTTTATGAAACATTATCATGAATAACTTTGTAATATTAGATAATCATGTTTGTTCACGTTGATGCAACTTGTGCCAACTAATACAATAATTTTATGATTTAAAATAATCATTTTTTTTTTTTTTTTTCATTAAACAAATTCTATTTAACAATCATTTTCCATGAACTGAAAGTATTTTATTTCATTCGTATAATTATTATCTAAAGCTGAGTTATATTTTTCTGTAAAATATTTAATATACAGATCTAAATTTCGTAAAACAATAATACAATTTTACGATCCATCATCAAATTGCAATCCGCATCCTGATGTATAATAATATAGATGACGAATTCCAAAGATGATTTTTATAACGTAATTTTCGTTCATTCGTTTTCTCTTTCTCGTGACCTCGTTGCCCCTAACTTTCACAAAGAACGTTGAAATGCGGCAAATGAATCTTTGCCGACTGTGAATTGAAAATATTTGACCAACAAATTTTTTATAATAAGATACTTGTATACACTCAACTAAAGACATTACTCTTATTCCAAATACATCATGATAATCTAGCTTCTTCATTGCAAAGATAAATCAACTGAGTCTCTAATATTCCAAGCCGATAGTAAACACTTATGCATATTTCAATGTCAATGCTACTCTCTGAACACTAAATTTAAAAAAACCAGTTAAACGCTGCTTAATTTTAATCTAACTAACAGTAATAATAATAACTACACCAATTGACAATGATTGATGACTTCTAGCGAATGTTATTAAGAATTAATTAAATTCAAGTTTGATGATAAAAAATTATCTGATAATTTATATAAAATATCTATGCATATTTTTCATATTATATTATACATAATTTATTTCTAATATTCCTTTCAACCTATCCCCCGTTGCTTTTAGAATGAAGTAATTAACCCGTTTGATTACCATTATATATACTTACACGTGTACATATTATACTTTATGTACTTATTAAAGTTTAGATATTAAAAAAATAAATCACACAGAATTATATTGTTGTAGATTTATGTGTGCTCGTCGATTGAACTGTTGATAAATTAAATTTATTTTTGCTGTAAATGGTACTTGTATGATTATTTATTCCTGTTTGCAGATGATTGTCCTAATTGCGTGGACGAACATGCTGGTGGTCTCACGACACCTTCAAGATGGACTATGCCATTGTTAAAGCTCGGTGAAAAGAGATATTATCTTGGCATATTTTTTAAGGTACATATATACATTTATCTTATAATAGTGTTAATTATATTAAATAGAATTAATGATTTGTATAAATTTCCAGTTTATATAAATTAATTTTTATATATTAATTTATATTTATGAATAAAATAAAGGATACGATTAACAAGTTGAATATTTAGATTCAGTATAATTAATGATTTGTTTTAGGTTAGGATTTTATGGTATAATTTAACACACTTCCGTGAATACTTTTATTAACTTTGAGCTGTGATAATGATAATCATTGCATGACACAGTGAGAATAATCGATAGTGCTAGTTTTCATTTAGAAGACAAGTAATTAATATGAATAAATATATAACAGTATAATTATGTGCAAATATTATACATTGGTTTATCATATAACGATCTTATTACATAATGGCCGTGTAATATGTTTCTTTCCAAAAAATATCGATCAGCATTAATGTCTAATTATTTGTTTAGTTAATATTAATAGCCATATTTCTGATGATAAGTATGCATAATTTATTAATTATTTATTTTTTGTTCATACTAGGCAAACTGGTACCGAGCAGCGCAATATTGTCGATATCACGGTATGCATTTGGCCAGTATTGCATCTCAAGAAGAAAATGATAAACTTGAAAAACATATTAAAGACTTTGGATTAGGACATGAACATTTTTGGACGTCTGGCACTGATCAAGCAGAAGAGGGCTCGTTTTTTTGGATGGCAAATGGACGCCCTATTACATTTGAAAATTGGAATGTTGGAGAGCCAAATAATTTTCGGTAATTTATAATACAAAGATGGATGAATGTTTATATATTCTCAGTTATTTTTAAAAATTTTAATATACACATTAATTAATTTTTAGTTATGAAAATGGTGAAGAGGAACATTGTTTAGAATTATGGAATCGTGATGGAAAAGGCCTCAAGTGGAATGACAGTCCATGCAGTTTCGAGACGTTCTTTGTGTGTGAAGTGCAGTGATTAATTAAATGTAATTAGTAAAACAGCATCGTATAAATACGTTGCTTTAATTCCATCTCTATATTATACTAAGTTCCAATGGAGAAACTGAGTATACATATTATGGAATGATGCGCACAATCAATGTGCTCATATTTCTAAATTACATAACTTTGTTCGTTTTGTTCAAAATAAATTCGTCTATCTCAAACTATCTCATTATATTCAAGGCATAACTTGTATGATACAACACAATGTACGTACAACTATTACACACAAGTTCCGTATGTGTAGTTAATGTTGTCTGTTATTTCTCAGTAATACTGCACTTTAATAGTTCTGATCATACTGAAATTATTCAGTATTTTTATGAACTATTATTATACCTCTTTCATACCAAAAGTATACACTAACCTATAATCTCAAATGAAAAACAGAAAGAAAATATATATTAAAAATGTACCCAAATTATATATTCTCAAAACAACCTCGTGAAATTTAGGTACATGACAAATTTATATAACATTTTTGAAATATATTTACATAGATTTATATGTGTATTAAAAAAGTGCAACATGTTTGTAACGTCCTGGATTTATATCATAATTTCATTATACGTAATTTATATTCAAATTAGACCGAAAATAAACCATGATAAATTCATGATGATAAGATTGTAAGTTTATACCATATTTCGGAATTATATCTGAATTATATATACAGGAAGGTATACTGTGGTTCTCGACAAAATTATATTTCATAATCTTCAGTCTAAGTATATGTATATATTTCTTATATATCGTACCTCTTGCTGATAAATCAACATTAATATTAATGTAATAATTTTCATTTTGTGTATTAAAAAAATTACATGTCATATCAAGTGCACTATTGATTTTAAAAAACAAAATGTAAAATACAATAAGAAGTGTTAAGATATTATTCATTATCTTTAACGCCATGTGTTTATTTCTTGAACATGTATATTGCATTTTAATTTTGAGAAAAAACTGTTAAATGAAATTATTATTTGTATGAACCAATTATGATTAAAATACTTCTGTATGATTATGATAATTATAGTAATAAACATATCGATAATAGTATATAATTATTTCTTTAATAACGAATATATTAATAAACAAATAAAATGATCTTGAAAATATTTAGAAAGTTATGAGTATATATTGTTTTGCTCTTGTTTGTTCTCATTGCTTTCTCCACCTTCTCCCTTTCTCTAGTTCATTTCAAATATTCTATCCTACTGTTATAAATCTCCATATTGCTTTGATATTCATCATTTAACTATAGTCATCTTTATTCTATATTATAATAACAAAAAAAAATTGGCATTAATTATCAATAGATATTTAAACCATAAAAGCAATTATAATTCATGTTAAACAAATTGAGAATATGATAAAAAAAAGACTCACTTGATAAAATTCTAAATTATCGTTTATAATATTTATCAATCGATATTCAGATAAAATTTGTGTTTACAATTATTTTTTTATTTCAATTAATATTTTTGATATTGACACAAGATATATTTTATTTTTAATATCAATATATTAATTATCGTTTTAAAATATTGAAATTAGATTTGTAATATATAAAATATCTACATTGTAGAATTTTTATAAAATTATACACTACATGCAGGTCTTGGACAAAAATCAATTTTGCAGTGGAATTTTATGCAATGGAGGACTTTAAAACCATAAAGTTTTACTGATCCATACAGGTACATGAAAAGATCACAATTTATAAAAATATTTCACCTAAAATAACATGTAATATTTCTCCTCAAAAAATTCCAATAGTTTATATACTCCTGATAATCAAAGTAATGTAATCATGTACACGTAGTTAAAAATTCTTTTGCATGAAAAAATGTCGTAACAAAAGAATCTTAATCTTGAGAACTTATTGCTTTTTTATTTTTCAATGGCTGCGCCAATAGTTTATAGGTAAATGGATGATTTCGACGGTGGTATTTGTGTGAAGAGCATGCGCACAATTCCGAGAAGACATGATGTAGGGGAAGCAAAGCTTCTGAGCCAGTTTGTGGTTGCCGGGTCATGGCCTCGTATCCGTTGTAAAATAATAACGAGACGGTTCGTCTAATGTGTACACATCATAACTGGACAAAAGAGAAAAACAAAGCCATTGTTTTTAAATTCTATTGTATGCTGATATCGAATGATTTTTAAGTATTTTTTTTTCGTTGTTAGTAAAATTGTAAACCTTAATTTCATCGATGAGTATTAATGATATTTTATTGCAATTGTTATTTTCATCTTGGCAGATATATCTGTAAAATTTTTAATGATGTGTAAATTGATGTTGTGATAATATCATGTTTTTTATTTTATTTTCAACAGTATCTCTCAATTACTGAGGTAATTAGGTATTTGATGAAATAATAATAATGGGGACATAATTATATTGCAGAAGTATAATTAAATTTAATTGAAATCACTATGACAATGATAAGTGAATTTCATTGTAAATGCTTGGCAATAAATGGATAATATGCATCTTCAATCATGAAGGTAAGTGTCGTTTTATATTAATTTTTTTTTTCTTCAAATTATTTAAAATAATATTGTGAATTGTCTTCAGTTATAATTAAATTAATTTGTACAGCAGTCTCGTGATTATATTCCAGGAATCTTAAATTAAATTACAAAAGGGGAATGATTTTTCCAATCATTTGTTTTCATATCTTAAAATATTTTTATAAAATTTAATATTTGTAAAAATGCAACAGAAGATTGGAAAATTCAATTTTACAAAATAAATATTAATTACACCGGTTTATAAATTATTTCCGATTTATTTATGTGACATAGAAGTTGCAAAAAGAAAGTGAACGTGGAAATTTATATAATTATTTGTTATCATTTCTTTGAATTAATATTTGTAAAATATTCATAATCGTTTATTTTCATATCTGATTATTTATTATTTAATATTTTTTTATTCTTTGTACATTTAGATAATAATAATTATGCAATTGAGAACAGGAGTCACTTAATATTTCTTAGTGTTATTGGCTTTTGCTTTCAATTGCTAATCAGTAATACTCTGAGACGCTGGGTTTCAGGCGTCACCCAATAGATTTCATAACAAATTCAACGACTCCTCCTTCAATGCACATAAAATTATGTAAAAACCCGACGGAACTTTGATTTAAACATAAGTACATCTACTCAACATAAATTCAAATAGATTATTTTGTCAAAGAACATTTATATTATTATAACATGGTTTCAAACAGGTGTGACATTAAAAAAAAAAATCAACCAAGATGAAGGGAAAGATAAAAACATTAGAAGATCTTATTTTCATTTATCATGTCTATCAATCTTTTTCATCGTCTCAACTTCTCTTAAAAAGTATTCTTTAATGTTGGATAATATCCAGGATCTTTTGCTAACAGTTTATTAACGAAAAATATTGAGAATAAAAAACTGATTTATGTGTAGTGTGTCAAAAAATTTATTACCTTTTAATGGTAAAAAGTCTCATCACTGAGATACAAAATTTGAGTATATATAAAGGTCAATCTATTTTTAATTACTTAGTTATTAATAAATAATTAATTATTTTTCTCATTACTTTGAATTTATTTAAAGTATTATAATGAGAATAAAAATATTAGAATGAATCTAACTTTTTTATATTGTTTTTCAATCACCACATTTAAGCACAAATATAATATTGAAATGTTTAAAAATTTATATAAAACCATTAATTGTATATTATCTTGAATATAAATACGAGATTAATTTACAAGTTTTTCTATTATCGATTACAGGGTATAGTATTCAGTGGCGTATGGACAGTGATCGTAACATTTTTTACAATTGGAAGTTGGATGGGAAAAGTTGGACCACGCCTGGCAGTCGGAGAGACAAACACTCTATCCTCCAGTCAAAGTCGATTGCAGACAGTGCGTCAGGTACTGATGGAAGTACCACTAATCGATGGACATAATGATTTACCATGGAACATTCGAAATTTCGTTCATAATCAATTAAATGGATTTGATTTTGACAAAGATCTCCGACAAATACCACCGTGGAGCCAAAGTGCATGGAGTCAAACAGATTTACTCAGATTGCGAGAGGGTATGGTTGGTGGTCAGGTGAGAAAAGATTTTTTTTTTTTTTTCACAAATATAAATACTTAATCATCCTGGCATGAACAAATAATATACATTAAAACGTTTGCATAAATTATATTAAATAATTAGCATTTATATTTTTATTATTAGTATATTTTTTCCTCATTTTTTTATATGCATATGTAATTTTATTATAGGTATTTATGATGTACGGTATATGTGTAAACCGTTTTGTATAAAGGAGAATAAAGATTCAGAGTTTATTACCACTGAGTTTTCACAATAATGAAAAATAAAAAATATGAACACAATTACAGAATAAAAATATTCACGTTTATGATATTAAAACGTTGGAGTAATAGAAAAAAAAATGTTTATATTCATGAATATATTTTAATATTGATCTGTGATATTACCGTGAGACCGCGCTTGTTACTACAAATTATACCATTATTGTCTATAATTTCCATAACACGACCCGCGCACACCATCCTTTGTGTGTTAATCATTATACCATTGCCGAAGGTGTTCATTCATGCCACACAATTTAATTATTCCAATTTATCCGTATCAACGTTCATTAATTGATTCAATACACAATGCAGTCAATACATTTATAAATATTGTTCTCGCTATTGCAATAAAAATTTATCAGCCAGCGTATTAAATGTTTATGAAGACATTTATGAATTTATGATAAATTATTATATTGAATTGAAATATATTTTCACAGTTTTGGGTTGCTTATGTACCTTGTGAATCTCAATACCTCAATGCTGTTCAACTGACTCTCGAACAAGTAGACTTGATTAAGAGACTGATAGAGAAATATTCTCAACACATGCAATTTGCTGTATCTTCTAGGGGTAAGAAATATTTTATTGTAATTATTAAAATGCGAGTATTGAAAAAATTTTCTTTCATTGTCATATTCAAATCACAGCTAAATACATACTAGAAAAAAGAAACATTTTTTTATTGGGCCGAATTTTTTTTTATAAAAGAATTAAAGTAAGTCTATTAAGGGTTAATTCGCTCAAAAAGTAGCCAATTTTTGAAATTTTTTTCGGCAAATATGGCAGGTACAAATTTATTTATAAAATTTGTACATTATACTACAACATCTTAAGTATTATTTGTGAAAATTTCAATCGTAAATAATTATAATTGAGCCATTGACAACAGATATACGTTGACGCCTCCAAAAAAAAAATTGCGTGCGTTTGGCATTGTATCTTGACGTTTTTTATTTTTTTTTTTTTTCAATTTTTGATCGCACTTAGAAGTGAAAATTGCAATTTTGACCAAAAAATAACAACGATTAATATTCGTTAAATAAATAATTAATATGAACAAAAAGAAAAACTCGATAGCGTTTAATTGCAAATTATATACAGAAAGTCCATAAAAAATTTCACGAAGATCGGTGCAGTAGATTTTGAGTAGTGATACCAAACGACACGGAAAATGTTATTTGCAAAAAAACCTGCCTATTGTTCAAGCACATTAGGTGCCGAGTTAGAGTAACGAACCTTTTAAATACCTATAACTCTGTGAATTTTGCCTCGATTGACCTGAAATTTTCACACAATATTCTTGTGATGTTCTAGAATTATAAAATAATTTAAAAAATAATTCGATTTTTTTATCATAAATACCATACTCCCCCTTGAAGGTAAATTAGTTTTGTGGATACTTTAATAACAAATAAAAAATTATGATCAAAGAAACATCCTTTGATCCTAAAATTCAAAACTAGGGAAGGTTTATTGAAAATACTTTGTGTAGATCAAAGTAGCCACAATAGACTTTACACCATTTTATAGATAAGTTTATAAAATATATAAACAACTATGCATTTGTAAAAAAAATCTCAAATTCTTTTTGATAAAAATTTACTCTTTCATATAATGAATATATTAATCCTGAATAGGCATATGAATTTTGTTGAATTAAATTATATAAATTCATTCATTTAAGATGTACGAAATGTTACAGAGATACTGCAGGCACATACCAAAGGAAGAATAGCATCTTTGATAGGTGTAGAGGGTGGACACAGTTTGGGAAGTAGCTTAGCTGTTTTGAGAACACTCTACCAATTAGGTGTACGTTATTTAACGTTAACACATACGTGCAATACACCTTGGGCGAAAAGTTCATCTGTAGAACAAGAGGACGATGGCAACGGTGATATTATACATTTATTCAGCCATCTGTAAATCTGCAGAATTAATATTCTCACGTTGGTATTTTATGTAATATTTATATAAATTTCACAGGTGGTGGTCTTACTGGATTTGGAAAAGCCGTCGTTCGTGAAATGAACAGGCTGGGTATGTTGATCGATCTTAGTCATACAGCAAGAGCGACTATGCGAGATGCTCTACGAGTAAGCAAAGCACCACTCATATTTTCTCACTCATCTGCATTTGCTGTATGTAATTCCACGAGAAATGTGCCAGATGATATACTTCAACTGCTGGTAACTACTGCATGAAATATTTCATTAAATAAATAAATAAATGAATTCATGAATATTGTGGTACTTTTTGTTTTCACAAAGATAATTGAAGTAGAAATTCTTTTTTAAATTACACGTGTTGAATGATGTGTATTATTTTTTTTTCTATTTAATTGTATTTAGTATAAGGTTTGCATACATGAATATATTATGTAAAAAAGGAGATATAATGATATGATTTATTAAATTGATTGTATAAATAATGTGTAAATGAACTGTAAATAAGTTTTAATGTACATCTCTTCAGGCAACTAATGGCGGACTAGTGATGGTAACTTTTTATAATTACTTCATAAAATGCGGACCAGATGCAAGTGTAACCGATGTTGCCGAGCACATTTATCACATCAGAAATTTGATTGGAGTTGATTACATTGGGGTTGGCGGAGACTTTGATGGAATTAATAAGTATGAATTAGTTAAATATGTTATAATAAAATTTTTTTAGTGAAACAAATAAAGTGAATACAAATTTTTAAATGATATAGAACGCCTCGTGGTTTAGAAGATGTCTCGAGATATCCCGAGCTATTTGCTGAATTGTTGAGAAGTGGAAAATGGGATGTTGTCGATCTGAAAAAAGTTGCTGGATTGAATTTGCTCCGAGTTCTCAGACAAGTAAATCAATTTGAACATAACTTATAGTTGTTTTTTATTTTTATTACATAACTGTCCTTTTTTTTCTAGATGTTTTATTGCTTACAACTTATTTTTAGAACTATTTCTGCCCCATTTAACTCACTTAGTCTCGCGTATAAAAAACGATAATCGTCTCTAATATGCATGAAGTCGCGAAAGCATGTAATTTCCACAACAGATTCGTTTATTATTATTGTCATATTTTTTTTCATTCCAGGTAGAAAAAGTTCGTGATGAAATGAAATCCGCCGGTATCAGGCCATCAGAAGAATACATTGATTCACCTGATACAACTGGCAATTGCGCTTTGGATATAAATTCTGTACAAAGAATTACAGAAGTTTGACTACTTGTCCACACTTATTCACTTTCGTTTGAATGTGAAAAATATGTCATGTCCACTCTCAAAAATTTGATGAAATCAAACAATCAAAAAAACATGCAATTTTAACTTGCTAATTCTCTTTTCTGACTGAACTTCAATTATAAACGAAAACACAAGCACGTACCTGCTGTCTGGACTGATAAAAATAATAAACCACGTTTTATCATGGTTTATATATTTTGAAAAGCCCGTTCCATTTTCCTAACGCCAAAATATTATATAATATTGCTCCAATGATTAATCAAAATTCATAAGAGATGGGCAAACAAACCATAATAATATGCAAAATTTTTCACTTGTAATATGGTTTTAGTCCACATATATTCTTTCATTTTCCACCTTGACAATCTATTTATCTGTATTTCATGTGCACTTATTACAAAGTCCCATGCTGACTGTACTTTACCTCCGATTTACAGGGGTAAATTAAAATATACAGAATCCAAATATCGTTATTTCACAATGACGAATACTATTAATAAATGTTTCTATTGTAAAAAAAAAAAAGAAAAAATATATATACATAAATATCCAATGGTCAATAATTATTTCAATCATATAAATTAATTATGCAACAAATTGAATTTTATCTTTAAGTAACAATATTAATTGCATTTGTGTTATATACAATTTTTATTCATTACTTGATTGAATACAGTGCATCATGTGCATGTATTCAATGGATATGAACGCTTCAATGCGTCATACATTATCGGTTCATTAATCACAAACGACAGAATAATTACAGATTGTAATTAATGATGATACTAATACTTACATAAAATCAATCGATTTTTTTTCTCTTAGATTTATGTTTATGCTTCCGGTCTTTTCGTTTTTCTTTTTGTTTATGCTTTTTCTTTGCTTTCTTTGACTTTTTCTCCTGGAATTTTTCGACCCATTTCGATGATTTTCCCAAATTATTCAATTTCGATACTATCACACTCTTAAAGGTTAATTTTTCCGAATTGCTTTGATTACAACTAGATTGTTTATGAGAACTTTCAAGTTTTATCGGAAGAGCTGGACCATATATATCTTTTGGAATTTCAACTTCAGATTCAATATCAATAGTATTACTAGTGCTGGAATTCTTATTCACTGTTTGAATCATTTTTACATCATCTGTATCTTTATCATCTGTTTTTTCATTCGATCTAATCATATCGTCAAGATTTAATTGCGCAAAAATGCCACGAGCTGGTGATGTGTTCCGTTGTGTATTCAACTCATTGGCAGATTTTCCAATTAACAATGATTTTACCGTTTCACTATTTATATCTTCTGACGGTTCATCATCTGAATCAGACGCCTCACTGCTACTCAAAAATATTGCCTTGAATAGATCTGCTTTTGCTTCAGGATTCACGTTAACTTGAATATCCGATAGACAACTTTCATTTCCTTCCGCTAATTTATTGTCTTTTTTAAAATCACTTTCGGATTTTTTAATGTCAGTGTTAGGTATCGAGTCAATACTCTCATTGACGATTTTGTGGTCTGCATGTGTATCAAGTAACTTGATATGATTTTTAATACTTGAATGATTAGGAGCAGAAGCTTTCTCATTCCTGTATTCGTTATCATTTGAAATATTGTCAACAGCTTTTTGAAACTTTATATCACTAGCTCCGATACCATCGGAAAAATCAAGAGATTCGAATAAGCGATATTTTTTCACTTTTTCACTATCAGGTTGTGCACAACCACTTTTAGGTTCAGATATATTAAATCTTTTACATACAGCACTTGCAGGTCGCCAAATATCTATTGTTCTAGTAAATTTTCCAAACATTTTCATTTTCGCTGCATTCATCGCACAATCATCAGATGATAGATTATGTACAGTTTTACACTCAGTTTCACTCTTCTCATTTTGTGAAATATTTATTTGTTTAAATGATTTCGCGACCATTTTAAATTCTTCAAATTCACGTTGCCTCTCCCATTTGTCCATAGATAAAGGTTGAATATGTTCGAGTTTTTCTTTTTCTTCGCCCGTTGAAAACTCAAGAAATTTTTCGAAACGACTCTGCTTTTCTTTATCATGAATAAATGGTTTTACTAAATCTGGAATACTATTCAATTTGTTTTGGTTACTAGTTTTTGAATCACAAGTTTCATTTAATATGGAAGTTACATTGGACTCTGAAGAGGTGGTGGAATCTTGTGAATTTTGTTTACTGGGCCCTTCGATACCACCAGATACAAAACTCTTTATTGTCAATTTATCCATCCAAGATGGTTTTGATATTGACTTTTCATTATCCGCTGACTCTGATCCATCAATCGTGCCCATCGTTTTTGAGATATTGGTACTAGATACTGGTGATATTTCAATATTCTGATCAAGTTTCATCAATGATTCACGATTTGAATTAGACTGATCACTATTACTATTATTATTAAATTGATTATAGTCATTCAATATTTTTTCTCTATCTTGTGCATTGAGGTTGGGTCGAGTTTGATTTTTCCAATGAAGTTTATTTGTGATTTCACCTTCATTGGTTTCTGGCGAAAATCGACTTTTTCTGATAACATGAATTGGCTTGAAATTCTCCGATAATTTCGGTGGACTAAAGAGTTTCTTTCGTTCTAATCGAGTTTCAGCTAATACAAAACCTTCTAGATGCTTGCAACTTAACGACTCGAATCCAGATGACTTTGCCTTTCGATTATTCTTCTTCGTTTCAGGACCTAACGTAAAATCATAACGTGACATATCATCACGCTCGTAAATATCATCGTCATCCGCTTCAAATGCACCAACGCCAAATGCTTGGCCTCTTATAGAAAGTTTTTTATTTTTATCCTGCATCTGAAAGGCTGGAGCATCTATAAGATTTATGTGGCCGGAAAGTGATGACAATTTATTCAATCCACTGTATCCAATTCCGAAGTAATTATCTTTTGGATTGCAGCTGAAAATAGTGAAATTTATTAATAACAATGTATTATTATATCAAATATCATTTATAGGTTATGTACAAAATTTTAATTTCAATTTTACCGAAAAGGTTCAAAATCATCAGGTGCAAAAAATGTTTCTTCATCATCGTCATCAGAGCTTACGAAATGAGTTTCAGGAATTTTCATTTCTGTATTAGGTAGAGAACAACCATAAACTTTCAAACCGATATTTTTTTTACGAGTTTTATTTTTTTCACGTTTTGTTATTCTAGGCCCAACACCCTGACCCGGTTTCCATCCCATCTTTTTCAATAATTTCACTCCAACAGTGTCTCTATTAACATGAAAAATACATAATCAACAATTGATTGAAAAAAAAAAATATACTATACTCAGAAATTTCTAACAAGACAATAGTGTTGTATAATCATATAATGAGGAAAATACATACGTAACTGGTCTCAACAATTCTCTTAGGACAGGTGTCCCAGGAATTGGACCATTGTCATCAATTCGTGGTCTTCCACGTTTAATTCCCCTTTCATTATGGTTACTAAAATCACTTGTAGCACGTATACCAATCGGTGCAATACCAAATTCACCAGTGTCTTCATCGTCCATGAAATCTTCTGGACGTTGAGAAATATTTTCTGCTTTCTTGCTACGCGAAGATTTAAATTGGTGCGGTCTCCAACCATCTCGAGTACCAACACTATTGAAATATCCAGCGGAAAAACCTCCAGTAAATGCCCCATGAAATCTTCGACGACCCTGTGCATCCAATGCATACTGATCTTCTATAGTAACAGGCTTTTTCCTTGGCAAATTATCTGAATCAAGTAAAAACAAAATTTTAATTCACTTCAATTTAATATAAAACTCTTTTCATCTATTATGAAAAATATATCAAAGATTTATAATAATAATATTTATATATTAATTTTTGTTACCTTCATCCAATGGTTCTAAAGCTTCACCGATTATCACAAAATTGTCATCATCCTCATCACTCATTTTATGTAATCTTAATTTGTAACTTTCTCAATACTTTAAATGAAAAATACACCACGTATGTAGATTCAATGAGGTTATTCGTAGAAGTTTTTCTCCAATTACACAACAAAGACCATTGATAAATCAGAGAAAAGGTATGCCATTTATTTCAACTTCAACATCAGATCCTATTTCGTTAACATAAATAATAACAAATATCCATTATTATATTGAAGATAAAGTGGTGTTATTTAGCTCCAAAGCTCCTCTAGAATATTCTGCACACTAAAAATATTGCAGATAGCTACGGTCCTGCATTTTGAGGGTTTTAGATTTTGACATATTACACATCGTATAATACTGTGGCCTTATAATGGTAAAGTATTATGATTGCACGAAGTACAATTTAGTGGGATACACCACACGCTATTTGGAATGTCATAATGCATTATCATTGATCTCGAGTCATTGCAACAACATTATTTTGTGTGATGATCTTTCGTGTAGATGTCACTATAATATAACAACAATAATAAATTACATATATATAAGACAATTGTATGTTTGCAAATTGTGCCACGATTACAGTGGTGCGCTGTATACTTGGACCAATCATCTTTGTCGTTTTCTGCGCAGCATGTTTATGACTATTGAAGTATCTGATATCATATTAGACGACATGACGTTTGCCAGATTCTCATAAAATTCAAGGAATAAAATTTTATTAGGTAGCTAAGAACAAAAGAAAGAAATTAAAAAATACGTCTTGTTGTATAACATAAAATTTGTTACTACTCATATATAATTTTTGATGTTTAAGCAGTTACATTGTTTCTACTTACATCAATTCATTGATAAACTTTGTGGGAAGAGAAAGGCAAACAATCATCATTACATTTAACTGAACGGTTTTTCATTTAATAACGATATTCGCAATGAAAGATGATTATGTTTTTCAAAGAGCAACTTTCTAACGACAATGGCGGCAATGTCCCCATCAGAAGTAAGTAAAATTAATATTTGATTCTTCCATTTCTCCTGGTCATTATCGATGAATATTTTTGACCGCCATTACTGTTGAATCATGCAATTGATAATGTCTTGTTAACTGACTGACTGTTAAATGCACTTTGTCTATTTTATACATTTATCCATAATTTTATTTTTATTTTCCAGTAAAGAAACAATAATTTTTTTTTTTTCGATTCAAAATATAAGTCGACTATCGAATATCGATGATAAAATAACCAAAAAATTATAATTTTCCTTTGTTTGCTCACAAATGATTATTTTTATTATGACTCACAGCGGCGACTCCAAAAGGAGTTGATGGCTTTAATACGAGAGCCACCGCCAGGTGTCCAGGTAGATGAAGATATTGTAGGACAAAATCTTACCCAATGGATTGTTCATATGGAAGGAGCTAAGGGTACACTTTATGAGGGTGAACGTTTTCAATTGCAATTTAAGTTCAGTTCGAAATATCCGTTTGATTCACCCGAAGTTGTTTTTATTGGCGGAAACATTCCTATTCATCCTCATGTATACAGTAATGGACATATTTGTTTATCAATTTTAACGGACGACTGGTCGCCGGCACTTTCGGTTCAAAGTGTTTGCCTCAGCATAGTCTCCATGTTGAGTTCATGTAAGGAAAAGGTAAGTTTCAATTTTATTTATATTAAATAATGAATATTCAATTTTATTTTTATTCGATATATACATTCACAGAAAAGACCACCGGACAATTCATTTTACGTGAAAACTTGTAGTAAAAATCCAAAGAAAACCAAGTGGTGGTATCATGGTAAGATATATCTATTTTCAAAAAAAATTCTATATAAAACAATTTTATAATAACAGCAATTAATTATTTTTTTATAGATGATAGTGTGTAACCGCAACTCATATTTCATACGTGATTGGTTCCTTGATAAGTAAAACACAAAAATATCTGGCGCAGTTATATCTTTATTTGAATAGGATAAAAGAATTACATATTCCATTTGTTGTGAATTTTTTATTAAATTTACGCATAAAAATGTAAGCGAATATGACTTCATACCGAGATAGTTGGTACAGAATAGATGAGAAAAAAAAGCTAAAGATGAAAATAGCCAAACAATTTGCAAAACAGCTCATTGAATAATTATAAAAATTTTATTGCATCAAAATAATTAATTAAGAGGTATAGTGATAAAAAAAAAATTATTATAAATTGTATCATCAAATACCAGCATTATGTCCAGAATAATAGCCATTTTATTAAACTGTATTGAAGTCTCAAACTTTTCTTAAACGATGTTATATTAGAAATTGTGGTTTTGTTATAAATGATAATTTACTAACAACAAATGTCCAAGTAGTCTATAAGTTTCATTTTCGTCATTTTATCAACACCAACTATAATATCTAATGTACAATGGTTTGAAATATTCAAATTTTAAAAGTTAATGATAGGAATCCACCTGATTGTTCAATTATCACATGAGGATGTAGCGAGTAAATCGTTGAAATATGATGGATACATCATCATTAAAATTATCATAATATATATCTATATACAGTTTATATTTGACTCAATCTACATAAAACGACATTCCTTGCCTCTTCTTCATGCCAAATCATTTTTGTTGCACGACATTATGACGATGATTTTCGGGTAAGCAAATAAATTATTTCTCTATAAATAATTATCGTTACATAAATGAAAATGTTTTCTAATACTACACTATATACATATTTATGTCATGTATATTCATATATAAATAAATCGATTCAGACTGCATTTGGGAATACATCACGTTTTCCATGTATTGAAATATTTATATCAGAAAAAACGTATGGAGTTGTAGCAATCGTCAACTACAATATTGAACTCTAGAAATTTTTTCTCATAAATTTTAGCATCATTATTTGCAAAAAAAGTATTAAAATTGTAAATGATAAATAATCGTCAACAGTAAATGAATTGTTTCTCCATAATACATATATTTTGCTTGTATAAAATTTGCATATAATTTCAATACAGCTTTTGTACTAATTATTCTAATCAAAATTCATTTTAAAATAAATATATCTATCTGAATACAGCATCATCATCATATATATATATATATAAATGTCGTTAGCAGCGCCACCACAGTTCAGATTCTCAAAGATGGTTTTCTTTCTCACAGATTTTTATTTCTATGGTTAACCTTCATCCGTTGGTATTTTCCACATTTTGAGGTTAGTTCAAATAATCTCCAATACAAAAATTAATAACAATATTCCATTAAGAAAATAATGAATAATTATGAATATTTGTTAGAGAATAAAATTAATTATTCCTGACAAATATATTTTACATCAGGTAATTTATATATAACATACATTTACAAAATATTCATCATCATCAATATAATAATAAAGTGTTGTGTATATATAAATATGAATTTCAAGTTTGTCCTCTTTGACATTTATTTCTGATGCTTCAGTCGATCTTCATAATCCTACCATTATGGTTATCCTCAGACGCATTCAGCTGAATATACTGAAAAATCGAGGATATTATTATAATATGATTAATATTTGTCGTGCTAAATCTACTGTGAACGATAATGACAAAGTTTCATTGAAACGACCAGTAGTCCTTGAGCAGGATATTAATTCTGATACAGTTGATGTGTTATCAGAACCAACGACTTGTTGCATGTCTGGTTGTCCTAACTGTGTTTGGATCGAATATGCTGAGAAATTGAGTAAACAATTTAATGACAGTAGTGGTGAAGTTCAAAATATTATTTTGGATAAAATTACAGATCCAAATATGAAAGCATTTTTATTAATGGAATTAAGATGTCGTAATCTTATTAAATAATAGATAAATTATATATCTATGGTAATGAATATATATGCAATTGTTAATGTATAAATTGTATTCCAAAGACAATTTAGATTTGTTTAATATTATTTATATATTTAATTTATGTATACAGCAATAAATATATTTTCGATACTTTTCAGTTTTCATAATGATCTTTCGAATATTGATTATTAATAAACTGTTTATCTAATTTATTCTTTATTATAATAATTACAGCATTGATTTTAGTACGTATTTATATATTACTACGTTATCTACTAGTTTTTATTAATTAATTTGCAGAATCAATCAACATTATGTCATTGGTATTGATTGTTATACTGCAGTCATTCATTCGAAAACATGTATTGAAATAAGAAAACAATTACTGGTCAGTATTATCTATGTAGACAGTATGAATATGAATCATAATATTATGTGAAAAGGATCTGTTGCTTGAATGTTGCTGAATATTGTGATGCAGCTAACAGCTTTGGTCTATAAAATATTTAATATTGATAAAAACGGTAAAAATAAAAGCAGTATTATGAAAATAATAGTCATCACAGCTTTTTTCTGGTGGGAAATGTTCATTTTGTAATGGATAATACTGTTAACTATGGTCCTAAATCTACCATTGATCATAATTATTTACAAAATTATGTTTGGATACGATATTTAAGATATTTATATAGACGAAACAACTTAAAGTTGTTCATGTTAATTTATGTTCTTGATCAAAGAGAACGTAGAGAAATTGCGTAAATTTCGAACTTGTGCGCGTCTCTTTTTTCTTTCTTAATGTCTCTTTGAATTGTCTCCATGCTGTATGATGTGATATATTCTTTGGACCCCATTCAGTCGATGGAGTGAAAGTATTAACAATCATCTGAAAGAATGAAACTTTTTTTTTATCAAAACAATTCATTAATAGTAACATATAAAACAATCACGCAAAATGTCAATAAATTACCGTTGACAAACCCAATTTCCACTTGGGTAACATTGTATATGCTATCCAAAATGGTACTTGTATGGCACCAAATGTAAAAAGCGCCCATCCAGTAGCTACTCACAAAATAATAATATAAATTAATTTTAGTACACACCATTTTACAATACATTAGAATTTTTATTTACCGTGCGCTGCATTCGGATAAGAAATTCCCCCATAAGTAATTGGAGTAATTGTTGCTATTGTGTAAACTAAAATAATTACAAGAAGTAAAGGAGTTATGACGCCCCAACAGAGTCTCCAGTAAATACTCGGTCGTTTTTTCATCATAAACTCAATGTCATCTAAAACATTTTCCAATCCATAAACCCAGAAAAACCCAGTTATCTCCAAGGTTGCCAAGACAAATACTATAAACGATCCAGCGTAAAAATCCACTAATCCCAAGATAAATTGTCCGCCCTATAAACAAACAAATCATTGAAAATTATGTCAGCCACTACAATTAATTAATTAAAACTCTAATTTCATAATAATATTATTACTTTATATTTGTATATCGCCTTACCGGTGTGCAATAAAGTAGTCCAACACAAAATCCAAAAACAGACGTTGCTAAGACTACATGCCAGTATCTCCAGTGAGGAAACTGATCACATATTATACTGATGATCCCTCCAGCAAGGGCAACAGCACTTCCGATTCCCAGAACGAATAACATGAGAAAAAATAAAACTGAAAATAACTAAAAAATAAAATCATATATCATTACGAGTCTTTACACATCCGACATATTTACTGTAATATTAAATAATCAATGACCTCACCTGAGGTAAAATTGTAAATTTAGCTATGGCATCCGGATATGAGATAAAAGCCAGGCCGGTTCCGCCTCGTACTACATGACTAATATCATCCGTTCCAAGTTCGTGCGCTAGATTACCCAAGATACCAAAGATTGTAAAACCAGCTATTAAACTTGTGAATGTATCCAACGTGGTAACAACTATAGCATCCCTAAATTGGCACATTCAAATGAATATAAAATATCTAATGACAATAATAAAATAATTAAACGCACCTGTGGATATTGTGATTGAAATCATTGTAAGATGAATACATAATCACACCACCAAAACAAACAGAAAGTGAAAAGAAACATTGTGTGACAGCTGCATACCAAACATTTGGATCAAAGAGCTTTCCCCAATTGGGCTTTATAAAAAAAATTATTCCATTGATAGCACCATCAAGTGTTACTGCTCGTATTAATAGTGCAATCATGATAATATATGGAAATAGCGCAAGAAAATATGCGGCTTTTCCACTACTTTTTACACCTCTGGCAAGAACACCAAAAATACAGAGCCACGCAATAAATAAACACAACGCCAATCTCCAATCTGGCAATCCTATTCCGTCATCAATACTAGACTTTTCTTTAAGTACTGTTTTCCTGAAAATATAATTAATTATCATATACGCTTTATTAATATGTTATAAATATTGATAACACAGGTCAACAAAAAAAAAATTTTTTTTTTTAGTTTCGGGTTCTTATGCATAAACTTTGATTCTATGGATTTAGTAAAAACCAAAATTGGTACTTGGAATTTTTAAAATTTGTTTTTGTCTTTTTAAAGATAGTACTGACACCTCCCATTTCACATAAAATTTTGAGTGACATTACCAAGGGCAGTATAAAGAGAGTATGATGGGAGATTACATTTAGAACTTGATTCGAGAAAGTGCACATGAACATAGAGGAAGAACTAAAAATCCTCATTTTTAAACTTTGTTGTTAATGTATTTTGAATTCGACATTTATTATTGATGAATAACTTTTAATCAAAATAATGTTTATAAGAAATTTAAATTGTTTTTATTTTTATTAGCTACTAATTTTTATGCGAATAATAGGTGACTTTCTAAAAATCAAAAATATCGTTCTGGAATTGACAAAAACAAACATTATCTTATAAAACCAATTTATTTTTTGTCATTTGCATCTAAGCAATGAAAATTTGATATTTAGAACCCAGACCCGAATTTCGTGTTGACCGGTGTAATAGGATAAAGTAAAGAAACTTACGTGAAATATAGTTCAGCAGAACTTTTCATATGAGTATTATTAATTGAAGATTGAATCGTGACATTTCCTTCGGATTTCAAAGAATCAACACAATTTTCACCCCATTCAATTAAGCATGTAGCCCAAGGCAATGGTGAACTGAAGCTTCCACAAAGATAAATAAGAGTGACAGACATTAGAGAACAATAATATGTTCCAACTGATATCATTGAAAACATTTGTGCCCAACCAACACCACGGAATCCTGGCACACAAGCCCATACTTTCACTGATGATCTACTCGCGAATTGTCCCATGATCATCTCGAGATAGTAAAAGGGTTTACCCACGAGAAAAAGTACGATAATGTAAGGTATTAAAAAAGCACCTCCGCCATTTTCATAAGCTGTGAAGGGAAATCTCCAAACATTGCCCAAACCTATTGACATGGCTATGCATGACATGAGGAATTCAAGTCCATTACTCCATTGAGGTCTTTCTTTTTGTGTTTCTTCCATTTCCTGATATTTTAATTGCAAAAAAAAATTTCATCATTTTGTTTATTATTAATATCTACGATACGTTATTAACAGTAAAGATTTACCATTTGTTCTGATACTGTTGGTAATTTTGTCTGTAGCTCTTCATGACCATTATAATCGAAATCATAATTGCTCTGACAGGAAAAAAATGCAATTAAATTTATTGAATATGATATAATCTTAATATTAAATATTTATATTTAATAATATTAAATTTACAAAAGAGAATATAAATTTATTTAATATATTTACTTTTGAAGGTATGGAAATATCAATGTTGGTCAAGTCACTTCTACTTCCCTCATCAGTGATGATAAATCCGGGATTAACTTCTCCATCCTAGGTATGATATATTTTGTTTTAATTACATTAATTAATACTGCACTGCTAATACTCATATTTTCAATAATATTACTACGATTATTTTGTGAATACATTGAAAAAAAAAATTTTTTGTTAATCGGAACCAAATAACTAGAATTAGTTGATTCAACCGAACAAAGTGTTGAAACAAAGAAATGGCATTTATTTGGATTAAAAAATTGATACTCAAAGTTCAAC
>JAQQBR010001831.1:2429772-2457812 GCA_030347285.1 Microctonus hyperodae
CCAAAAAGCTCTATTATCATAACTGTCTGTAGTGGCAACGCTGCTCCTTATTTTATGTCTGTACTTGCAGTCCATCTGACCACACAAGTCATTCTTTTTCGATCGCGATGCCAATTTGATTGTGACTCTTAATTTCCAATACAGGTAAAAGTATCTTTTTAGGAACGCAATTTCGAATGAGTCTAAAAATTTATTTGAAGTGAACAAATAAGTTTTTTGGTACCGCTCAAATAACGGATTATTTGAATTCACCAAATTTTTTTTTCACTGTATACAGACACTATTTTATTCATGATAAATAACAAATCTTTTTTTTTTCCAGAGCTTTTTTTACGTGTATACTCTCGATATGAATATCATCAGGAGTAATAAGTATAACAATTGATACTGGAGGTACACTGTAGATCTCCCGCACTTTCGAATCCACGCAGGGTAATGACCAACAAAAAAATTGATCGACTTTTACTTCCCGCTTATACATAGCGCGTAAATACAATAATAGTGAAAAAAATTTGGAGGCAGTAGAACAAATGCTTTCTAAATTCTATACACTATATGCTAAATTATTATCTAAAATATATACTTACATGTTCATATGCATTTGAACTATTCATATAAATGTTTATTGATTTTGTAAATATTGATCAGTAATATTTGTATACATATTCATTATCTATGTTGGAATTTGTATATATTTGTGATTAAAGTTACAGCAATCATGCTGCTTCATCGAACAAATTATACGATTATAGGGATCATATTGCATATATTGCATAATTGCATTTAAATTACATTAACGTTTGTGTACAGACAATTTGTGTTATGCTCTCAGTTTAATAATATTATCAGAATTCCGCAACGTATGCACAAAAAACAAAGTATATTATACATTCTGAAAATTACTTTGAAAATTTTATAATATCACATTTATTCATGAAAGTAAAAGAAATTATATAATACATTTTTGTAATTTCTCAAGTGAGTGTAATTAATATACGTAATATAATATAAAGTAATATATGCAATATAAGTAATTCTGCGGCCTAAAAATGACCGTCAACATCATGAAGAATAAATTTATTCTTGATTTAATTTTCATTCAATAATAATCTTAGAAAATTAATATAATTTTCTCAAATAAATACTACAAAATTTAATTAAACTTCTTGCGATTTCCAATCAATATAAAACAAACAATCTTGTATATTTATCTCTGTGCTGCACTATGTATACATAATTTACACGCGGGCGAAAGTGATATGCCGACGACAACTTCTAAATAACGCGCTGAAATAATTATACCGGTACTACACCGTTAGCTATATTATATTAATGTATATTAAACAATACTTTAGGGAAACACATGTGTCTTTAGAAATGAAAACAATTAACGGATGTAACATGTATTACCGCGAATGCGGTTACAGCACAACTTGAGATAATAATATATAAAAGACTTCACAACTGTAGATTTATTTTATTGCAACTGTTATAATCTTTATGAATGATAATTAAATTTTATTCATGAAAACAAATAATGATATGAAATTTTTAAATAACTCAAGTATAAATTATAAGAAATTAACATCTCTTTATTAACTAAAATAAAAGATGAATTTATTTAGTATAAATATTAAGAAACATTTTTTTAAATACAGATAAATTTAATTATTTATTTAAAAAATATCACTTACTTTAAAATGGTTCATAATTGCACTTTAAATTTTATTTATCAATACACGACATTCAGATAGTATGCTAAATATTTAATTTAAAAATTCTGCAGAGTGTAATGTAATAATTTATGTTCAAGTATATCCAGAATGCTGTCCGAATCTGATGAGGAACAATCACACACTAACACTGCGAGTCATACCTGGCAGAATGATTGTCGTCCACTTTTACAACAATTACAAACGAGGTAGGGATTATTCAATTTCTCCCACTCTTTATATGTATCCTTTCCCGATTCTTATAATGAAGATTTTATTTGTTTTAGGTGGGGGATTTCAATACCTCAAGGTTTGACATACATTTTGAAAAGCATAATGCATTATCACTTTTATCAAAATGTTGAAATCAGTGATGTAATGAACAATCATAATCATCCATTATTAAAATGACATTGATAGTCAAAATAACAATCATCTTAAATCCATAAATTGATATTATGAAAAAAAAAATAAATAAATAATTTACAGTGATTTGACCACTAGATATTGCATGATAATTTTGCAATTTACATATATACATAATTATAGAATTTATAAAAATTTTTATTTTTATCTAATATTATATACGAATTTTTTTTTTACATGATGATTGTGTCAAGTTTGATGTCGAGAATCATTGAGGAACTATTATATTGACCCAGTTCTCAGATGTTTAATAGCTTTATAACATCAAGATTTATATATCCTTACGCAGTATAAAACTCAATGTTATTATTCTCCTTCTCTTTTTATAATTATACAGATCGAGACGCAGTAATGAGCCACCATAATTCAGCTGTTTTAATAATATTGAAGTATTGATGTATTACGTTTTATTCAACAAACCTCATTTACGTGCAAACAAATAAATATGTAAGTGAGCATACATCGTTAATTACTTGTAGATATACATACTTTATATATTATGTTTGCATGATAAAAAAGGCACGTTTTGAAGTGATAACTTGAAAGAATTCTCTGATGTACAAAAATATTTATAATGCCTTCATGCCATACTTACAATCACTGTCGGGATTCGAAATAATTCGTAGAAGCAATAATATTAACTTTCTTTCTTATTTAAATCTAGATTTTAAATATTAGTTATGACAAACACAAATGCAAATTATTAGAATAATAGAATATAACATAAGGTGATGAATTTTTGTGGCTGATTTACATATTTGAATGAATAGTAATTTATTTTTATTATTTATTATGACAATAAGATGAGAATTGAATACATAAGATTTTATGGTCTCTCGTATATCCTTGCAAGAACATTCGGTGTGGACACCATATAGGTGAAGATTTTCTTCAAGAATGTAAATTGAACCTTCATTATCTAAGTATGATTACTATGTTAAAGTGATCACGCAAAGATTGCATGTCAATATAATAGAGAAAATGTTTTTATGCAATAAATATATTATTTGCTGATTTTATTTTACTCCTCTCATAATTTTACGATTTAAATTCGAATCAATTTTTTTCTTTATTATTCATTAACGAAATGGCGGTATGACTATGTTCCATATAAAATTTAATCCTTAAACTGCATACTATCAAGGTCCATCCTTAAACTGCACACATGGGTATTTAACATTCAGCGATAAAAATTGGTGATATATGCGAATAGTTTTAAATATTTTGAAATGAAAATGGGATTTTGGGACACTCATAAACATCATATTTTTCACATTAAAATGTATTTATTTTCATACAAACAGTTAAAATGAAGAAGAAAAAAAAAAAGAATGGACTTATCGAAAATGATATGTGATTAATGCAAATATAGAATTATAAAAATTCAAAACTAATGGCAAAGATAAATAGAGTGAGAAAAAGATCATTTCTAATATTAGTCATGGCTGAATTTTGCAAATAAATAAATAAATAAAATGTTAATTGAGTTGCTCGGATTAATAATCATCAGTGAATTTGCATTTGTTTATCAAGGTCTTTTCGTGATTATTGAAATTTTTAGTTATAGCATTCACAATCAATAATATACGTATAGTCAGAAAAAGATAGAGAAATAAATAGGAAGAAATCAGCGAGCCAGACATCAGTATAATTTATTTCAAATCTAGTTTTTGTTGCAGTGATCTCATCTTATGTTTTGATTGTATTTAGATTATTGTTTCATTATTTAAATATATGAATGGAATATTTTATTTATCCGGTTTGGCGAAAGGAAATTATATTGAATTATAACAGACTTTTGTTTTCCAAAATAATTTTTGGGCATTGCATGAATTATTGATATAATCACGTGAATCTGACACTGCTCTATAACATTACTATCATGTACAGGAAGACATCCCAGTAGGTATATCCGTTTTCATACATCAACTTTTATTGTTTCATTAAACTATATTTCATGAGAATAATATAGGTATTCTCTGATCGATGACATCATTAATAAACAGTGTCTTCAAGCGGCGAACAAATACAATGAATAAATATATTTTGAATTTGCCTACTTTTTAAACAACAATAAATCATGATTATTCTGCTTTGTTTCATACTCCAAGAATTGGAAGCATTGTATGACAAACAATATTCCAGTGTGGTGATTTTCGCATTTTGTATTTATTTATTTTTATATGGAAAGTTTCTTCCAAATAAAAAATTTTTTGAATGTCCTATCTTTACTAAAGGATTATTCTGCATCGCAAAATTTTAATATACTTGTATATGTATACGTGTATATGCATATGTACAATCTCATCAGTATTAACCAGTTGCTGCTGGATTCAGCTGGATTATGAATTGTGAGGCAACTTTCACTTTAACAAACATTACAGCATATATACATGTATTTATTTTTTAATGTATCTAGATATATGCGTTCAGCCCTTCGCTCTCTGAAGGTTGTTGATTCCTCCTTGAATACCACGGTATTCCAATTTATCTAAATGCTCATTGCATTATTCATAAATATATTAAGCCACTATTTCATAAAAATAATTAATTCACAATTTAATATTTTCATATATAATTAATTTATTCAATTAAAACTGAACAGACTTATTATCATTCACTTGGCTTTATTTTTTTCATCAACTTCATGAAATATTAATATTTATAAACGGTCGTTGGAAGAAGTTTCAAACAAAATTTTTCAGTTATTTAGTTCGCCAATGGTCTTTTGTATTCGAGTGCATTATCACCCTTGGTGAAGGTGTTTTTTTTTTTTCATTTTGCCAAAGTATATTATGTAGTTAGTAAATTTGACTGATGATAGTATGACCAGTTTTATTATAAATTTGAAGCTGAATCAGTGTCAATAATAATTAGAAGTGACTTTCCTGTTTAGAAAATTCTTTAAAATTTTTTTTGTAGGAACAAAGGAATTTTTTCAGCCACAGTTTGACAAACTTCTCTTCCTGTTATCCTGATAGCAAAAATAACACCTGTGTGAATGAATTAATTAAATATAAACAGAATTATTTACAATATAAATTAAAAAATCTACAAATTAATTTATAATTAATAGACAATTTTTTACAAGACTGGCGTTACATGGTGGTATATAGAAATAAATTGGTAATAGATTTCTCTCAACATCTGCAATCTGCATCCTGCAACAACATTATGACCTGTGCTAGTTTCTCATGACATAAACAATAGCAACAATTTTAATTTACCTTACCAACTGCTAATATTCAATCGACGTATCAGTTTAGCCGAAAAAGAGGACGCCACCATGTTGTTTAATCGCGTACTTCAAACAATGAGTACTGCGCATGCGTCGAGAGTCGCCATGATAGTCGTGGAGGAATAAGGTTAGGTCAAGAGTGACGGAAAAAGCCGAAGGCATCCAAAAGACACATTTTTTTAATGGAGATCAAAACTGAGATAACAATATAGACACACAATCTATTTTTTAACTGCGCATGAACTTGGCGCGAAATTATAACAATAACAAATTATAGTCTCTATACTATATTAACAATCATAAATTAAGATATAATGTACATTATACTAATTCAATGTAACATAACCGAAACTTTACTTATACTTCGAAAACCCATCTTCAAAATAAACGCATGGTTTATTTATATCAAATAAAGATAATGTTTCTTTTTACTATTTATACAGTTATCATAATAAAAATTTTATATTGATTTCATAAACAATAAAATTTCATACAACTCCAACATATCAAAACGGCATCAGTTTATTATACAAAATTGATTTGTGCCAATCGTTCAATTCTGCTCGACGTTATCTTATCAAACTGATACATAACATAATCTAAACATATATACATACATGTCTGCTTAATCCAGACCTTGATCAACTCACATTGCAAATAAAACATTCATATATATCCACAAATACACCTGTATATTTTCGTGTGGCTCTCAATCATCCATAATATAAAAATTCCCAGCTTTCATACTCACAATTCCTCTTTATATGCCTATACATGCACACAGTAAAGTTTAGTGTGTAATTGAGTATTGAAGTCAGAGGAACAAGACCTTCATGTTTATTCTTACATGTCTGGCAATATTCCATATTATAGATTTTTATAAACGCTAGTTGATACAGTTCAGATTCTGTTTGTTGAACTACTCTGAGAATAACATCTGCGCGCGCATCCTCACACATTAGGATTATAATAAGCTTGCGAGAAGACAGAAAGCAGACAGTATTCTCCAATCAGAGACATATCAATAATCAGTTAACAGGAAGAAACATGAAATATTGGAGTTAATCTATCATAGAATCATTTTGATTTGGATCTGAGAATATTTATTAACTCGTGATAGCATTCATTACTTGTTCCAGCTCGTCAAGCATGGCTGTAAATGATAATTGAAAGTGCTTTGTATTGTGACAGTCAATGATAAAGTGTGTGGTGGGAGCTCCAGTGATTTTGAATTCATTCTTTTGTCGTCAGTTAAATTTCCCTCTCTATTAGTTTCCCCCGCCGTTAGGTTATTCTGTCCATCATCTGGCTTATTATAACTAGCCCTCTCTCTTTCCCACTCGTGTCGATAATAAAAATTATCATGAGACACCACCGTAGTTTGAGGAGCGTCGTTATCGTCGGGGGATGGCCAAGCTCCAGGCCATGGGAGTACAAAGATCGACATTGTCCCAACACGACAGCTGCAGTTTGCAGGTATACAAACATTGGAGCATCGGCATTACACCAGACAGTTCGGAACATTTCAACAAGCTGTTGTATCATGGCAAAATCCTACGAACATACGCTAACGATTGATAATGTATTTTCTAATTTACGTCGAATGGAATATGCTGTCCGCGGGCCTTTACTTTTACGAGCGCTGGAAATTGAAAAGGAACTTGAGAAGGTATTTTATAATAATTGTTTGATGATTAATGAGTATATTTTTCACGCAGTTATTTTGGTTGTGCAGAAAGCAAAGAAAAAAAGAAGAATCTATTTTACTATGCAGGAGTATAGTTGATTTAAGTATATTCTGTTTGCAAAAATTTTCAAATGTCCTTGAAGTCATGCCAACGTTTATTTATTTCAAAATTATTTTAAAAGACATTTCGAATTATTTTTTATACTTAACAGTCATCTTTGACAGGATGTTTGAATCATATGATGAAATTCCTTTTTTTTTTTTTTTGTTACATTTATTGATAAATAATATTATAAATTATGGAATATTTTATTTTACACGTTATTTTTATTATAAAGTTTATGTGAAGAAGAAAAAATAATCTGAAAACATGATAAAATCGTTTTGAAATAATAAACAAATTTATTTAATATAAGTTCAACAATTGTATATTTTTTTTTTTTATGTTATTGATTGTCATTAGGTTTATTTACTTATGATTGGACACGTCAGAGTTGCAGTTTTATTTCAAGTATATACTTGGTTGAAGTTAAATGAGCTGAAGTGGACCTTGAGGTCAATAATCGATTGCGATATACTGCTAAACGAGTTCAAACTCATCGCAACAATAACTCTATGAATGTAATCATTGCAACGAAAACATTATGAAGCATGTGATTACGTGAAAATTATTTATAAATATACATATACATAGAATAAGTCAGAGATATGACTTTTATATTCCATTCAGACGAAGTAGCAGTGGATTTGATAAACAACTCAATTAAAATACGCCAGACATAAAATAAATATAAAAATTAATTTCCCACTGGCAATTAAATTATCACTCTGTATATAGAATTGTTTTTTATTTTTACATTATGTCGTTATATATCTCCATTTGTTTCTATTGAGTATATCCTGTTTGTGAAATAAGTAATTCAAAATGTACACATCGGAAATTGAGCCGCTTTATAACACTCTACATTCTACTTTCAAATAGATTTTTATTATTGTATAATATAATATCAGTGAATTATTGACATTAATATTTTTTATATGTCTGTTTTTGAAGTAATAATATATTATAATTAATTTTTTTTTGTTTACAGGGCATGAAGAAACCGTTCAAGCAGGTGATAAAAGCTAATATTGGAGATGCACACGCTATGGGCCAAAAGCCTATCACATTCTTACGGCAATTATTAATTCTTACAATATCACCTGAGCTTATGAACGATCCTAAATATCCAGAAGATGCAAAACAGAGAGCGTGTGATATTCTGGGTGGATGTAAAGGTGGTAGCGTTGGATCATACTCAGAATCGCCTGGAATTGAAATAATTAGAAGGCACGTTGCACAATATATTACGAGACGTGATGGACATCCAGCTGATTATACTAAAATAATCCTATCGAATGGAGCTTCTGATGGAATAAAATCATTTCTTAAATTATTTAATGAAAGAATTAATGATGTTGATTCTGGTGTAATGATTCCTATCCCTCAATATCCTTTATATTCAGCTGCACTTGCTGAATATGGATTATCGCAAGTTGGATATTATCTGGATGAAGATAATAAATGGGCATTGAACTCTGATGAGCTTGAAAGAGCTTATAATGAAGGGAAAAAAACCTGTAATCCACGAGTATTAGTTGTGATAAATCCAGGGAATCCAACAGGCCAAGTTCTTACACGCTCTAACATTGAAGAAATTATACGCTTTGCACATAAAAATCGGTTATACATATTAGCTGATGAGGTTTATCAAGATAATATTTATGATCCTAATAGTGCATTTCATTCATTCAAAAAAGTCATGATTGAAATGGGTGAACCATACTCAAATATGGAACTCGCGTCGTTCATGTCGATATCAAAAGGTTCGATATAATATTCTATTTATATAATTGTTTATTATAATGTTAGGATTGAATATACCAATGTGAATATAATTGTAATAATTATATTCAATAGGATACATGGGTGAGTGTGGAATCCGATGTGGCTATGGAGAATATTTTAATATGAATGATCAAGTAATGGCGATTCTATCAAAATCAATATCAGCAATGCTTTGCCCTACTGTATTGGGTCAAGTGGCGATGGATGTCGTAACTAACCCACCACAACCTCACGAACCGTCATATAAGCTTTTCATTGAAGAGAAAACGGCGGTTTTAAAGTCTCTCGCGGAAAGATCACGTCTAGTTGTTGACACACTTAATAGCATTCCCGGCTTTAAGGTTTTGAATTACTAATTTTTCCATTTCAATTTATGTATTATGTTTCATTGATCAGTAATAATTATATTTTTTATTTCACAGAGTAATCCAGCAATGGGCGCTATGTATGTATTTCCCCGAATAGATCTTCCCCCAAAAGCAATAAAAGCGGCAAAAGATATTGGTCAGGCACCAGATGTATTTTATGCATTTAAATTACTTGAAGCAACTGGTATCTGTGTCATTCCTGGTTCTGGATTCGGACAAAAGTCCGGTACATATCACATTCGTACGACAATTCTTCCACAAAAAGATTTGATCAAAGTTATGCTTAATAATCTCAAAAACTTTCACATTCAATTTATGAAGGAATATAGTTAATTTTATCTATATTCATGTGTAACTCACTCGTTGTATGTGCTCAAAATTATCCAATAATTGTTACTCGACCGTTTGCAGCTGTTAAATTTTTTTAATATCAAACATAAATTCTAATTGTTTGTCAATGCTATAAGAAAAAAACAATAATATATTATTAGGTAAGTTTGCACATGTGAACAATGAAATATACTTATAATATAACCGTACCTAGTCCGAGGGTATGAATTTATATTTTAATTATAGCAACCAATGTGATTTTATGACTATTTAGTCATTGTTTCATGATAACCTACATACATACAGTGTTAGCATCAACAATAATATTTAAATTTAATAAACTTGACAATACATTAATTTTAATTATCACAAAAATTGTTTAAAGCACTTTTGTTGTATTTAAATATTATTGAACTCAACTCTTTTGAAACAAAATTATTTATGTAACATAAAACTAATTATCTACAACTGTACATGATTTGTTTTATTATTATTAATAATCTAATTTAAATTATTATTTATATTATAACTATAATTATCATTTTTATAGGTCTTCTGATAACACTTCAAATTCATTCACAAAGTATTTCATATCAGCTTCAGTGAGACTCGAATTTTGTATGACTAGTCTAAAGAAATTTGGCAGTCCACGAATCGGTTGATAAGTCACAAGCATTGATCCTTTTTTAACCATACGCTCTTTGATAATTGGTGCAATTTTATGAAGTGCCTGCATCAATTCTTGATCCGTCAATCCCCTCATTGACTTTGGCACATACCAGAAACAAACATTAGTACATTCTGGTTCTTGAAGTAACTTCCAACCTTCACGATTTCGTATGAGATCAGTGAAAAATCTTGATAATTGCATAACTTTGTTAACATGTAACTCAAAACCTGATGTGCCTTTTGCTTTCCACATAAACCAAAATTTGAGCACATCAGCACGACGACCACACTGAACGTGTTTGTCACCAGAGTCAAATGTTGTGTCGTAGAATTTGTCTTTTTGAAAGAGATACGTTGCATTTGAGCTGTGAGCCAATTGAAGGAGATTCTCGTGTTTTATAAGAAGAGTTGAACATTGTTGTGGAGCTGCAAGTAATTTATGTGGATTCCAAGTGATAGAGTCTGCCAGTTCTATACTATCAAGATATTTTCTATATGTAGCTGACATCAATGCACCACCACCCCATGCTGCATCTACATGAAGCCACATATTGTATTTTACACAAATTTCATGAATTCGCTGGAGAGGATCGTAAACTCCAAGAACAGTTGTGCCAGCTGTTGCCGATACCATAAGTGGGACTGCACCTTCATCTAAAGCTTTTTCAATTTGTCTTATCAAGTCATCAATATTCATTTTTCCCACATGATCTACCTTTATACTGCAAACATTGTTAGTTCCAATACCAAGAAAAGCAGCCATTTTTTTAATTGAATAATGTGCGTCTTCTGATGTAAATACAATTAATCTCGGCGAACCTGCAAGTCCAGTTTCTTTTAAATTTGGAAATTTATAGTATCGAGCCAAATTAATAGCATAACCATTAGCCATTGATCCACCAGGACAAAATATCCCATCTCCGTTCCCGTTTTTCCAACCAACAATTTTCCTCATCTCACGTAAAATTTCATTCTCCATCAAAGTAAAGACTGGTGTAACTTCATAAGTATAAACAGATGGATTCAAAGCATCTGTGAGCCATTGGCCAACTAAGCCATAAGGATCTACGCTTGAAAAGAGTTGATTTACAAAACGTGGATGTCCTGTTTTCACACTGTATTTAATAATACTTCTGGTCAAATCAAGTAATTCTTTATGTGATGTGCCATTCTCGTCAATATTCAAATTGATTATTGATGGTAAATCTTTCGGATCGACCCACTCTACGACTTTAGTTTTTCGAGCTGTGCCCTAAATTAAAAAAAGTTTGATGATGAAAAATATCTGTATAACTTAAGGTCATTTGTACAATCTAATTCAATAATATTACAACATCATTTATTGTAATTGTGGGTTTGCGAGTAACGGAAATGAATGGAATGTAATAGATTGTAGAAAATATATGTGGTAATAATTCGATAATAAGAACATACATGATAGAAAAATACCAGAGTAATACATTGTATAATAAGAAAAAGTGATAAATATCTTTTATTATACATGACATAATTATAATTAATAGCGTAAAATAATTTAAATAAATAATCTATTAAATGAATCAACTCACTTGAAAGATTGCATCCTGTAAAACAATTTCAAAGAAATTTCTAAAGAAATTTTCATGTACTGCTTTGGAAGGTGTGCTCTGATAAAATATCGAATCATCTTGCTTAATGAATAAATCCTCCATACTCTTCAATCCCTTATCAATAATGTCCATATCCTTAGGAAAATGATTGGCGAACATTGTCAGTGAGTCTTCACAATTGTCAATTCTCTGAAAGTGCTCTGATGTCTCACAGAATACTCCTTCATTTGCTGGCATCGTACTCAATCACGTACAAACTCACTATGAACCTTCCTCAGTGACAGGAACCTTCTTTATATGCTAAAAGTTTGACCAAGGACAAAATCTCGCAACAGACCCCTCCAATACTGCGTCCACATAAATCAACGAACCAACCAACCGTCACATATTTATCACCCACCATCTATATGTTTTGTATTTGATTAGTCTTGTAAATCTTAATCAGGAAAATTCTGAAAGATAATGTTGGAATTACCGGGAACTATGGAAAGTTATGCTAGGGATTTTCCTGATGGCAAAAAAACAACATATAGATATTTAATGAAATTACGTCAATTCAAAAAGTCTTCGAGGAATCTATAACAATCTTGTATCACCTGTATATTTTCTATTATCTGGATAATTGATTGGGTATTTTACGACGCATAATTTTCATAGAAGGCCACTAGCGCTTGAAATAGTAATAATCTTGAAATGAATGATACAGAACTATTAAATACAAGACCATTATACTATAGACATAGCATAAGGTCGATTGGGAAAAAAGAAATTGAATTAGATGAATATTATTTATGAATTTTATATGCAAAATTTCTTGTTATATTATAATTTAATATAATAATTATACACAAATTATAATCAATTTCATTACTAATCACGAAATAATGATAGACTTTGACTTTGTAGGGAAAAAATAAATAATAAGAAAAAAGTAAAATCTCATGGCATTGCGGAAAACCTTCAGTTTACCACATCAATTAATACATTTATCCGTCTTGTGAATTCCATTGAAGTTTTTATGTTTTTACGTAGATTCCTGACACACATTTGAATACATAGTCAATTTTTTTTGTTTGATAAAAAAACTCACTGCAAAAAATTATCATAACGTTACATACTTTATTTGATATAATATTATAAATTATTGACTTTCTATTCCCACTGGTAACTTTGTATTTTAATTAAATCAACGTGTGTATACATCCATTGATAATTTTGCGATAATAATGCAAGAAGAAAAAAACAAGTTGTTTTATTACTCTAAAGAATGCGCATATTATAAATTTTGTACTGTTAATTAAGCGGACAATTATCTTATAATACTTCGAGTTAAAATAAAATTAGAGAACAAAAACGCAATTGCCTGCAATATTTAAGGAATTATAATAATATATCAATAGGAAATATTAAAAAAAAAATGCTATTCAGCTAAAATAACATAAGCGGTAATTATGTAAGTAACAAAATTATTTAACTTTTAACGATTGATTCGAAAACGAGGGCGTTAACAAGATGAGAATCACTTTAGAATGAAAATGCGTAATAAAATACATCTATTTATAATTTTTATTATGCATAATTTTATGTATATTGATTAATTTAATTCTAACTGCTTATGAAATATTTACAAGATTGTTCGATATACTTATAACTAACCGATACCTTCTCTTTATTTTAAATATAACGACATGGTCTATCACTCAATCTTCAAAACTACCTTTGATTTATGGTAATGAATATACAGTATATAATTTTAAATGTTTAACATCACAAGAATATGAAAGGTTCACAAACCATAACAAGAAATACATGATTCATTTTAACATATAAATTTCTTATTGTAGTACTCTAGTTTTCGAGGACAACTCTGAAATCGTTTGAATCAATATTAATGAATGGATGAATTTACATACTAAGAATCGATTTCAAATACTATCACATTGTCAAATGATAGTAAGATGCAATTTATACAATCTAATAATAAAAAGATATCAAATTTACATGTATATTTGGAGATATTTAACCACAGATGTGTGGTATAAAATTTTGATTAATCGAAATATGCTCCACAATTCGAACATCTTCTATTTTTCAGAAGTAAGCAACATAAAATTCCAACGGGAAAGAAAAATATTGCACAAAATAATCCCAAACAAGTATAGTCATCCTCTAAAATGCCATCCTGTGATAATTGAAAAAAAAAATATGATGTATTGAATAAAATAAATATAAATTTAATTATACATAAATAGTAAACAACTTACTCGACATGCTGGACATGCATTAACAAGAATGATTTCGGGCACAATAACCGTCGTTGTCGTTCCATAAGAGGGAATAGAAGCATTTTGATAAGGAATATTATTACTAGGATAATATCCAGGAGGCGGTTGCCAAGAGGATGCTCCTGAAGGAACAAAAAATATATAGCTATATTTTACGATATGATATTGCATTAATCTGTATTATAAACAATTATTACCAAATCACAATTTTAGTATCAGTTGAAATACAAAATAAATCAATTTTATTGCAAATAAAATTCATTATTCAATACATGACATGGAGTTAAACGTTAGAAATGAAGATAAAATAAATGTCAATATATTATTAAAAAATCAATTGAGAAAAATTGCAAACATAACCTATTAAAATCGTAAAATTTTACCTCGTGTAGAAATAGCAACAGAATAAGGTGGTGGTTTATCGTCTTTTGAATATAATGGTTGATTTTCCATGATCGTACTCAAAATTTCACGATATTAAATCTGCTTTGATGTATATTAGAATATAATTTATATTAAATATTTAATTTCATTAGCTGACATTGTATCATGAATATTATGACAGTGATTCAAGCTATTTCAATTTGCAGCATATGTGTTTGCTATATAAACAATTTCGCATGTATATGCAAGTGTGTATACATAAGGCAATCCATCTATGTATACATATATGTATATAATATGTATGTATGTGTGTATGTATGCTATGTGCTAAGTATCGACCTTTAGCAATATTGCGTATTACTTTTATGTAAAAAAATAAGTCCAATAAAAAATACAAACCAATACTATTATCATCTTTGTTAATAATTGTGATTCATATTAGTATGAATGAAAATAATGTTGTTATAATAAATAATAAATACTCAATACTAAATCGCATATAAAATTTGCAATTTTAAATTATCCCGCGGAATATATTTACAATTATATATACATATGTGCGCATTTTCTGCATTATTCAAGTTGGTGATTTTTAATTTTACGCGGGAATATCATGACTTTGATATCGTAAAATTATTAATAAAATTAATTTCGAATGTTCTTTGAAAAATAATAATTATCCAACGAAAAATATATTCACATATTTAATTAGATTGAAATTAATTTGAATGTATTAATTTAAAAGCGGTCGTCGTCCGTAACAATTCTACTTTCATAACCTCTTAAAAGTGAATGGTAAACTACATAACCTTGATGCTTTGATGTAGTATTTACTTAATTCTACATATGTACTACTGTAGCATAAGATGATTAGTGTATATAGACCATGCAGACACATAGTACAACATACATAGAGTGCATTCACTCTATTTACCGTGTATATATGTAAACGTTGCCGCAAGATGGCCGCCGTCACCTGCTGCTTTTGTCGTCATTGGTCCGTTATGATAGTTAGTCATATGCATGGTTTATATACTACTAATACAATACCTGTTCTGTTTGTCACATAATTTTCAGATTTTCAACTACGTCAAAATTCAATGTGACTATCTCTCATCGTAAACGCTTTAGCAACGTGTCAATACCCATTATATATTGGCAAGTGCATTATCTAACGTTTCACAAGATTGTACGTGGAACCAAATTTATGGATATATAAAATTCAAAAAGTAATTAGTAAGAAAGTGATAATGAATGACGAATCAGCTGCCCCTCCAATGTAAAATCTACTTATTTCATAATTATATAAAATTGCGGCATCCGATTATCAACACAATTTTGATAATCATAAAGGCGAGATGAGGCTTACGTCAACATACTTTCACAATTATAATATTATATTTAATTTTCCTGGCGTACTTCGAAATGGACAATCAATTAGTGTATACATATTAGACTAAGGTTGTTTGGATTGATTGGGGTTTTTTAATGACAATGCAAAATAATTCAAAAACTAGAGAAATGTTTATAGTAAGAGCTCTGGAAAAAATCCTTGCTGATAAGGATGTCAAACGATCGCATTTGTCCCAATTGAGAAAATCATGTGAATCAGCACTTGGTGAGTATAATATTAAATTGTTAAATGAATTTTCATTGATATATCAATCATGTAATATTAATATATTATTTTTAATAGATGATCTTCGTAATGAAATTAAGGAGGGGCCAAATATTCAAGGTGAAGAGACAATATCGAACGCATTACCGCAACCTAAAAATGATTCAAATGTAATATCAGCTGAGAAATATTTTCTTCCGTTTGAGTTGGCATGCCAAAGCAAATCTCCAAGAATTGTCGTCACAGCATTAGATTGTTTACAAAAATTAATAGCATATGGTCATTTAACTGGTAATGTTCCTGACTCTACTGAGCCAAATAAATTGTTGATAGTGAGAATTGTTGAGACAATATGTAGCTGCTTTATGGGGCCACAAACTGATGAAGGTGTACAATTACAAATTATAAAAGCATTATTGACTGTAATGACAAGTCAACATGTTGAGGTACATGAAGGAACTGTACTCTTAACAATACGTACTGTTTACAACGTTTATTTGGCATCGAGAAATTTAGTAAATCAAACTACTGCACGGGCAACACTTACACAAATGATCAATGTTATATTTGCGCGAATGGAGACACAAGCGGTAATTAATCCAGAAACAAAATTTTTTAAATAATTTTATATGTGTTCAGATATATTTCATTGATGTAGGAAGATGAAATACCACGGACAAATGAGACTGCACAGCAATCTGAAATATCTACAACTATAAAATCAGATGTGGAATGTGAAACACCAATTACAACTGAACTTTCACCTGATGATCCTTCTTATGAAGCTCATTTTGTTGTTGGTGAATTATTAGATGACATAGTTGATGCAGTTGTACCTGCTGATTCTCCACCACCACCTGACATATCATCCATAGAAGAGCAGAATATTGATCAAGTGCCCACTGATGACAATACCGATGAAAATACAGTTGAAAATGACAATATGGTGACCGCCAAATTCACACATGTACTGCAAAAAGATGCATTTTTAGTTTTTCGTGCTCTTTGCAAATTATCGATGAAACCATTACCGGACGGTACTCCTGATCCAAAGTATAAAAATTTTTGTATTTATTATTTCTTCTACATTCATTGGCTATCGAAAAATATATTTATAATAATTTAAAAAATTTTTTTTTCATTCCAATTGCAGATCACACGAGCTAAGATCAAAAATTTTGTCGTTGCAATTATTATTAGGTATACTACAAAATGCTGGTCCAGTTTTACGTTCAAATGAAATGTTTGTCATAGCAATAAAGCAATATTTATGTGTGGCATTATCAAAGAATGGTGTATCATCAGTCCCAGAAGTGTTTGAATTATCTCTGGCACTATTTCTCGCTTTATTAGCGCGGTTCAAAGTACATTTGAAGATGCAAATTGAAGTATTTTTTAAGGAAATCTTTATGAACATTTTGGAAACCTCTAGCAGTTCATTTGAACACAAATGGATGGTTATTCATGCACTAACGAGAATTTGTGGTGATGCACAAAGTGTTGTGGATATATACGTAAATTATGACTGCGATCTTTCAGCAGCAAATTTATTTGAAAGGCAAGTTAATTATTCATATTCGCGTTATGATAATAATTGACCAATGAAATATAAATATATTATTTGAATTTCAGACTCGTGAATGATTTGTCAAAAATAGCACAAGGACGTCAAGCACTAGAGTTAGGAGCATCGCCTAATCAAGAAAAATCAATGCGCATTCGTGGTTTGGAGTGCTTGGTATCGATACTAAAATGCATGGTAGAATGGAGTAGAGATTTATATATAAATCCCGGTATACCTGTAGAGCATCAACCGCCTACAGAGCCACCGGATCCTCCTCTCGATCCATCACTACCGCGATATGGTAGCGCTGGCAGTTTATCTTCAGCGAATTCTAGTCTTGTAGGAAATAAAGAAATGCCTGATTCACCTGAACAGTTTGAAGTGCAGAAACAGCAAAAAGAAGTATGGGAGGCAGGCATTGAAATGTTTAATCGAAAACCAAGCAAAGGGATTCAATATTTACAGGAGCAAGGATTACTTGGTGATTTAGTAGAAGATGTTGCTCGTTTTCTTCATACAGATGAGAGACTTGATAAAACAGCGATTGGTGACTTTCTCGGCGATCATAATCACAATCAAGTGATGTATAATTACATTGACCAAATGGATTTTACAAACAGAGATTTGGTTACGGCGTTAAGATATTTTCTTGAAGGATTTCGATTGCCCGGTGAAGCCCAGAAAATTGATCGCTTGATGGAAAAATTCGCCAGTCGATACTGTGAATGCAATCCAAAGTACGTTATCCTTATTTTTTATTTCTCTCTTCTATATTATAACAGTAAAAAGGATATTTTAACAATAATATTAATTTCTCTTCTAGTAATGGATTATTCACGAGTGCGGACACAGCCTATGTGTTGGGTTTTTCGATCATCATGTTAACTACGGATCTTCATTCACCACAAGTTAAAAATAAAATGACTAAAGAGCAATATATTAGATTAAATCGCCGTATAAGTGATAATGAAGATTTACCAGAAGAGTATTTATCAAAAATTTATGACGAAATTGCTGGCAATGAAATCAAAATGAAATCACATACTAATCGTCCGGGGAAGCAAGTAATATCAAGTGAAAAAAAACGTCGATTATTATGGAATATGGAAATGGAATTAATATCAACAGCGGCAAAAAATTTAATGGACTCTGTTAGTCATGTTCAAGCACCATTCACTACAGCTAAACATTTGGAACATGTTCGGCCAATGTTTAAAATAGCGTGGACGCCATTTTTAGCAGCATTCAGTGTGGGTCTTCAAGATTGCGATGATCCTGAAATTGCATCACTTTGTCTTGATGGCATACGCTGTGCTATTCGAATTGCTTGTATATTTCACATGACTTTAGAGCGTGATGCATATGTCCAGGCATTAGCTAGATTCACACTTCTAACAGCTAATTCACCAATAACCGAAATGAAGGCCAAAAATATTGATACAATTAAAACATTGATTACGATCGCGCATACAGATGGAAATTATCTAGGGAGTTCATGGTTAGACGTTGTGAAATGTATTTCTCAACTGGAACTTGCTCAATTAATTGGCACTGGAATCAGACCACAACTACTTGGTCCACCGTCAAAGCCCTATTTTCAATTACCCTTAAATAATTTCACAAGTGCAATGCACAGTAGTTTACATCAATCCAACAGTTTAAATCTCAGTTCGTTAGATCCTAGTGTAAAGGAATCAATCGGTGAAACGAGTTCACAAAGCGTTGTGGTGGCTGTTGATAGAATATTTACTGGCTCCACTCGGCTAGATGGTGATGCAATTGTTGAATTTGTTAAGGCTCTATGTCAAGTGTCTTTGGAGGAACTTTCTCATCCATCACAGCCACGCATGTTTTCACTGACAAAAATTGTGGAAATTTCATACTACAATATGGGACGTATTCGGCTTCAATGGTCTAGAATTTGGCAAGTTGTTGGCGATCATTTTGATCGAGTCGGTTGTAGTCCACGGCAAAATATTGCATTCTTTGCAGTAGATTCACTTCGACAATTGGCAACAAAGTTCATTGAAAAAGGAGAATTTGCGAATTTTAGATTTCAAAAAGAATTTTTGCGACCATTTGAACATATTATGAAGAAAAATAGATCGTTAGTGATTCGTGATATGGTTGTGAGATGTGTGGCGCAAATTGTTCATTCTCAAGCTCCAAATATTCGCTCGGGATGGAAAAATATTTTTAGTGTTTTTCATCATGCAGCTAGTGATCGTGATGAATCTGTCGTTGCTCTTGCCTTCTCTATGACTGGAAAAATAATCAGTAAAGAAAATTTATAATTTCAAGTAATATTTTCATTCAATGCATTATTTTCATATTGATTTATCTCTTCAGATGAATTGTATGCAGAAGACTTTAGTATCATGGTGGATTCCTTCCAAGATGCTGTCAAGTGCCTAAGCGAATTTGCGTGTAATTCATCATTTCCCGATACAAGTATGGAAGCTATAAGACTGATTCGCACGAGTGCCTCATATATCGACGCAAATCCACAAATGTTTGCTGAAGGTATGATGGATGACAATGGAATGGTCTCAGAGGAAGATCGTGCTTGGGTAAATATTTAAAAATAAAAATAAAAAATTAATATCACCAAGAAGCCACATCTTCACATAGAGGAAATTATTCATCGTGCTATTTTTATTTTGTACTTTTATCAGCTGAGAGGTTGGTTCCCCCTACTGTTTGAACTCTCTTGCGTTGTAAGTCGGTGTAAACTTGATGTAAGAACCCGCGCGCTTACTGTACTATTTGACGTTGTGAAGACACATGGTGCATCATTCAAACCACATTGGTGGAAAGATTTATTCCAAGTTTTATTTAGAATATTTGATAACATGAAGCTACCTGAACAACACACAGAGGTATTTACAATTTTATTTTACCATTTAAAATTTTATATTCACAAATAGTTTCTAATTCATTTAATTTTAATTTTAGAAAGCCGAGTGGATGACAACAACATGTAATCATGCACTGTATGCAATAGTCGATGTATTTTCACAATTTTATGATGTACTGGGCCCACTATTACTGGGTCAATTGTACTTCCAATTGCAGTGGTGCGTTCAACAAGATAATGAACAACTCGCGAGATCTGGTACAAATTGTTTGGAAAATCTTGTTATAAGCAATGGGATTAAATTTGATGAGGAAACTTGGTCAAAAAGTACGCGCTGCATTCTTGAAATCTTTGAAAGTACTTTACCATCTGTACTATTAACATGGAAACCGCCTACAATAAATAAAGAATCAGACATGGAAGTTATTACTGGAGATAATGACGGCCACGTGGGTATTTTGAAGAGAAGTAACAGTACTCAAAGTCTGAGCAATAACTACGATTCCACTAAGCTAAAATTGTTTTCGTCATTATTGATAAAGTGTGTTGTTCAATTGGAATTAATTCAAACCATTGATAATATTGTATTTTATCCAGCAACATCACGAAAAGAGGATCAAGAAAACCTTGCACTAGCGCAAGCAGACATGTTGAATGGACGATCAAGTGATTCGGGTTTGGATGGATCCGGTAGTGATCACAAAGAAGAGCAAGGAATGTATTGTGCTTTAAGCACTCTTCATTTACTTCAACTTGTAGATTGTCTTTTGAAGTCACATCGGTTCGCAAAGAGTTTTAACGTTAATAATGAACAACGGAATATCTTATGGAAAGCCGGATTTCGAGGTACGGTAAAACCGAATCTATTAAAACAAGAGACACAGTCTCTAGCGTGTGCTCTACGAATTTTATTCAAGATGTATAATGATGAATTACACCGAAGCAATTGGGCAACAGTAGAGTCTCGCCTTGTTGAAATATCACGAGAGGCACTAGAGTACTTTTTAGCATTGCCAAATGAAGCTCATCGAGACGCATGGACGCCAATTTTACTGCTTCTTCTTAATCGGATTCTCAAGATGTGCGATAATCGTTTTGCCGTGCATGCAGCGAATTGTTATTCACTTTTATGTGAAGTAATGTGTTTTGACCTGAAGCCAGAACCACGTTCCGTTCTTCGTAGGTTTTTCCTCAGAATTGGTCCAGTTTTCCGAATTACCCAGTTATAATAATAACAGATTTAGTTTGGAAAATATATGAAAGACATGTGGAATTAATTTAAAACAAAAGGGAAAAAAGAATATCTTTCATAAATTATATAATTATCATCATTCGACGATATAAATATACATAATGTTATATACATCTTATATATAGTGAGAAAATGGACAAATATGTTCTAAAATAATAGGTAGAGATGGGCGCGTATTGAAATTTGTGTACTTTCGATTATTCAACTAGGTCTTTCGTTATACGTAGGATTTATCGAAAAGATAATATTATTTCATGATGAATGCTGTTGTATAAATTGAATCAATGAACATTTATGCCGATGGAATTTATGCTCGCGTTATCAATTTTAATAAAAAGTGAAAATGACATATAATATTTATGTGAAACCACTATTTTTTTTCTTCTGAAAAACATCATTTATCTATAGATTCCCATGTAAAATCTCTCTCAGAATTTCATAAATCATTTCAAAATGAAAAGGTTGGTAATATTCCACACCATTCTTGTACAAATACCAGGATATCATTCAATGGAGAATTAGGTGGCGCTTGTCGTGCAGCATTCATGATTTTATTCCAATCATCTCTATCAACAACCCGACTGCTTTCCGCAAACCTCACAATAGATCCACGTATTGGATAGCCAGTTAATGCACATGCTTGTAGAGGTCCAGATCCATTTGCTGGACACGTGACTGATCCAATATACACACCTCTTTGATCAACTGGTAAACCTTGTTCCACTCTCTGATCCATAGATACAGCAAGCACCCACTCTCGTACTTCCTCTCGTTCCTCTCTTGATACACTCAATGAACTAGGAAGCGGAACTTCAAGGGGAAAGTCTGTAATTCTTAAATCATCCACATCTAAAATACTTCCATCACCCTCTTCAATGCACTCCTCGAGATCCAAAAAATGATTAAGAAAAACAAATCCCTCGCTGTGTGATCCTGCGTTTCGACATTCGATTCCTGCTTCGTAGTAACAGCGATCAGCGAGTAAAATATCGGAGAAACGTAATAGCGAGATTGAAGTTTTCGAGAGTAAACTAGAGAGTGCTGGAAATGATTGACATGCACATTTAACCGCAGAATAATGAGCGGTTTGTAAAAGTCTCATGAATTTTTCTTCGCTAGTTGATGAGCCCTCAATCTGCTTTGTTAAACCATGAAGAAAATTTCGTAACTGAGATAATCGATGATATCGAGTGTCTGCTGATCCTTCATAAAGATTCAAAATTGATTCCGCGAGATGATAATATAAATTGTGATATTGAGCAATAGGCGGTGCGCCGTATTGAGAATAAAGTTGTAGAGCCTGTTCAGGTGTTCCTGATTTAAGTAGTTGTGCTGCTCGCTGTGCGACATATTTATGGAGAAGTTCTGGGCTTTGTGAATTAGCTTGTTCAAATACCTGAATCCATTGGCCTTTTCGTACAAGCGAATCTAATGAAACATTCGAATCACTATCGACTAATTTTTCTGAATGATTATCTCGCAATGCATTGTCACGATATTTATCATCTAAATATGATTCTAATTCAGGCGCAAGTTCACGAACAATTCTTCGAGCTCTTACCCAATCTCCAATAGCAGCCAGTGCATTTATTGCTTCTTTAAGTTTATCTGCTTGTAAATATACTTGAGCGGCTAAAGCATGTTCTTCAAGATTCATTAATTTAGCACCAAGTTCGTTACCAACTTGTAGCGCTATGTCAGGATCAGCTTGATTGAGTAAAATATCTGCCGCTTGAATGAAATTCTGTCGAGACGAATGCGAATCTAACATAAGAATATCCAATGCAGTACGTATTTCACCAACTTCTAACCATCTGCGCGCTTCCTCAAGGCTTGTTTTGCTATCAATACTAGAACTCTTTTGTGTCAATTCCCGTCGAAGTGCAGCTTCCTGACTGGGAAGATACTCTCGACAAACACGCATCGCCTCCGACCACATACCAGCATTCTGTAAAAATAGATAAAAATACAAATAAAATTGTTACCATAATAATATTCAGATTCATATAGAATTATTGATAGGAAAATAAAATTACTTTGTAATGATCAATAATAATTTCTGGTTTGTGTGCTCTCAATAAAAGTGATTCAGCGAATGCATAATCACGATTCTCAGCAGCTTCAGCTGCTCTAGCAATTAAAACTTGTGCCACAGCCTCTTTGCCAACGGTTTGTGCAATGTCTTCTGCAGCATCCCAATCTTGTGTGTGAATATACATTTGTACAGCTTCAATTGCTTTACCAGCCCGAATAAATTCTTTTTCAGCTTCTGGAAATCTACCTTCATCCTCTAAAGCTATTGCATATTTATAATGGACATCCATTTGTTGTTCTGACGATCCATACTTGGCTACATCTAATGCCCAATCAAATAAATTTGCTTCACATGCCATTTGAAGACATGGATCAAAATAATTTAATCGCATTAATAATCGTGCAGACAATTCCGGTGCTAAAGTGCGAGCCCACATTAACGCAACTTGTTGAGCTGCTTTATCTCCAGATGCTTTCTTTGCTACTCTCAATGCATCTTCCCACATGTTTGTATTTTTATATGCAGCTACGGCACCTCGCCAATCATCCGCACCAAGAAAATGTTCTTCAGCTTCACGTGCTTTACCCGCAGCAGTCAATTCCTTTGCTAAATATGCGTGTGTAGTTTTCAACAGGTCTGGTCTATGTTCGCCAACTAATCTAATCATATCACTTCGATGACCAGCACGTCGATACATAGCAATCGCAGCATCATATTGTCCGATAGCAACATATAATGCTTCAGCATAGCGATAGTCTCCTGCTTCCTCTAATTTTTCTCCATGTTTAGTCAATACTTGAACTGCTTCCTCGGCGTTCATGTATTCCATCGCCACTTCATATGCACGTGACCAATTATTGGCTTTAATATTAATTTCTACTGCGTTCTGTGGATCCTTCGCGCGAATAAAGAGATTTTCGGCGAGATTTGTGTCACCAATAGATGCGAAATATTCACCAAGTTTAGCACATTGATCTTGGATTTTTGGATCATCGCTGTCAATAACTTGTACAATTTGAAGCGCCTTACGCCATTGCCGTGCATTGATTGCTGAATTGAGAGCTTGTGCTGTTTCGCCTGCTTCAATGTAATGATTTATAGCTGCATCATGATGGCCATTAGCTGCTAAGTGATGGCCCCATTCTTTCTCAAGTCTCACAACTGAATTAGGCTCAACTGATCTGGCTAGATCAAGCGCTCGCGCGAATATACCTGCGTCTCCATAACATCTGATAGCTTCAGAGATATCACCATTCTTTTCAAGGATTTCCCCACCTAATTCCATTAAATCCGATGACTTTAGAGCTTTTATAACCTCTCGAGTAATTGGTTTATCATTCAAAAGTGTATCGTTTGCAACGAGCAGTCGTCCAGCACGACCTGCTCTACCAGCATCAAGATAAAGCTTGATAGCTCGGCGTGGATCATCGTTCTCTAATATGGCTGCGGCGCGCGCTAATTGTTCACTGTCTAATAACCATTTTAAATGTTTTTCTTTTAGTGTTTTTAAACCAATCCAATCTCGACTTTCTGCCAAATTCATCGCCTCCTCCCAATGCCAATATCTCTGATACATTTCCAATGCTTTATCGAGTTCATTTTGCTCAAGATATATTGCTTCAGCTGTCTTTAATTCTCCATTAAGAATCGCCAACTTTGCCCAACAGTCAGGACTCGCCAAAGGATCATTTCCTGTTTCTTCAGAATAATTCTTTCCAATTTCAACAATGTCCTTGAGGAAATTGGAGCACGCAACATCACCCAAAGCTGCATAACATCTGGCTGCGATTAAGAATTTTCTTTCAGCCATAGCATTTTTTGCAACATTCTCCCACATCGCTTCTGTTTGAGTTTTGTCACCCATTTCTTCGAGGAATAAAATGACACGACCAAAATCATTATCGTGCAACGCAGTACCAAACTCTATCAATCCTTCGTCAAGAGGATAATTTATTCGAGCACCAGCCTCTTCAACAATTACTATTGTTCTTCCATTGTCGCGTTCAATATCTACTGCATCACCGCGAATTGAAAGAAGAGTTGCAGCTTCTGGTGCATCAACATTATACCACACTGCGAGTTTATTGCCAGTTTGTGCAACAGCTACATCACTACCAGGTACCCACGATGCAAAACCTGTGCCAGTTAATAGTAGAGTTCTATTTCCTTTTTCATCACACAACCATAATCTTCCTTTCTTATCTCTTGACAGAAGACGATGGCCAGTTTCGCTGAGTTCCAACCAATCAACTCGTGCATCATGACCAATTATACTTATCGTTGAACCACTTATGAAGTCAACAACTCTCACAGTTTTTGGATCCAACAGATAAGCTATTCGTTTGTTATCTGGCATTCCAGCAACTTGTCGTTCATTTATTCTGACACTGACCACATGAGGATTAACAGCCTCAGTTCTTACAGATCCAAGAATTTCATTTCTACCATACTCTACGATTGTCAATTCACCAGTACAAAATATTAAACATACACCTGGATATTCAAAAAAAAATTTTTCAGTGCCAGGTTTTTTATCCCATGTAATTTCACTGAGAAGATTCAAGTCAATGTCACTGATAAGAAGTGTTGAATTAGTTCGTGCAATTATATGATTATCTTTTCTACCAAGAATTCTAACATCTTCAATTTCACTTCCTGTATAGGATCTAATGCTTACAGGACGACTTTGACCGTCCAATGATCGAATCACCACTTGACTGGGACCAACATAAGCAACTTCATGGCTGCCTCGTACCATAGCACGTTTAAGAACAGTTTCAAACTGTTCAACAGCACCACAGAGACCACCAATCACGAGTCTCGAGCCATCTCTACGCCAAGCTAAAGCTGTTAATGTATAAAAATTCGGTAGAACTCGACTATTTGTTTCTTCCCAAACAGAACGTCGTGGACTCCAATCAATAATTCGAATTTTATTCCATGAACCAACAGCAACACTTTGGCCACTTGGACTACAGCACGCCACTGAAATTTCCTTGTCGTTTGTATCACGAGAGTAATCAAATGATTTGACGATTTTGCCATGAGAATCATAAAATACAAATCTTTTATCGCAACCACCTGCACAAATATGACCTTGTGGCCATGCGAGTGCATAAGCTGGTACACCATGTGTTAAAATTCTTCCAGAAGGTTCAGTGTTACCGTCATTAGTGAAATGATAACGAATTATACTACCGTCAACATGACTTGACAAGAATGCACTTCTTCGTTCATTTGCTGCCAATGCAATGGTCATTGCATCGGCTGTGTATAAAGTCTGAGCTTTGTGAGCTTTAAGAATTGCTACACGGACTTTACCGTCCGCAAGACCAACAATTATTGGGCCGTCTGATAGCCATATCATGCAAGTGACTGATGAGCTTTGACTAAATTTGTTGCATATTACTTTCTTCTCTCCCCTGTGTAATATTTAACACATTTTATATTGCTTTGATAATTTATTCATTGTTACAATTAATTATTATTGTATAGAAATTTTATTTATCTTACCATTCTTCTCCAATTTTATAAACATAAACAATATTGTCCGTTTGACCAACTGCTATCTTGGTAGAGTCTGGTGAAAATGCAATGGCTTTCACCATGTAACTCTTCTTTCCATACTGAAATTATTTGTTTATGGATTTACAGTAAAATATTATCATTTATTATTATTCATTGTGGACTTACTTTAGAATCAACAGGCTTAGTTGAGAACCGATCTTTTTTTATTCCTGACTCGTCAAATAGATAGATTGATCTATCTGCCAATGCAACAGCCAATTTTAAATTATTTGGAGACCAAGCAATCGCCACTACACGATTCTCACTATCACTAGATGAAGAAACTGTTCCTAAATATTTAAGAATCATTTTATAATTAATTATATAGTTTCATATAAATTAATATGTATTAATAATATTGTTTATTCAGGTAAAAAGTAATAGCAAGTGATATGAAAGGCAATGTTGTGCAAGCATTTTTTCGTTACCTAGTAACCAGTTCAATAATAAAATCTATATAAGTAAAGCATTTTATATTTTATAATAAGCTTTATAAAGTCCAGTCAGTTTTTGAAAAGCATCATGGAGATGACCGGAATTTTTCTTCCTTTAAAAGTTATGATGATTTAAT
>JAQQBR010001831.1:2457912-2469920 GCA_030347285.1 Microctonus hyperodae
TTTGAACAATTTGGGTGGTTCAAAAATCAATAGTTTTGTAAATAAAGATAATAAATCATAGGTATCAACATTCAACAGGGTAATTAAAAAGAAATCTGTAAGGAAGAGCATGCTTTTTGAATCATACGTTGATACTAAATATTTTAGAAATTATAAATTTGTTTAATTTATTTTGGATAAGGCATTGTGACGCTATTTTCCATAGCTTTTTTTTTCTTTGCATAAATTCCTTCTCAATATTATTGGGCGGCTAGGCTCGGGCCGCTCGGGGACAATTGTACTGTGAGACAGATATTATGAACTATATAAAATAGCTCCAACGGGTGAAATTACCCAAATAGCATTTGGTGTATCCTACCAAATTCTACTTTGTGCAATCATATAATACTTTACCATTGTGAGACTATAGTATTACACGATGTGTAATATGTCAAAATTTTCTTTTCATCATTACATTACTTTCATAAACTGTTTTACCCACATTCCTATTTATTCTGTATCAACTGTGTACGTATATATTATGTATAGACATATTTTACCCCATGAGGATGATTACTGTCGTAACCCGTAACAGTGTTTTAAAATGGCGGATGCGAATGAAAAGTTTCTGGGTGAACTTTTGAAAAAAAGTGGAAATAACGAGTGTGCAGATTGTGGAGCAAAAAGTAAGTAAACTTAACAAATAATAAAATAAATATTTTATTTCATTTTTATTTATACACTAATACATTATTCTTACTTTTATCCATGAAATACATTTATCTGTTCATCAAAAGTACCAAAAACAGATGCCCTTGACTCTTTCCCCCTCTGCTGCATTATGTGTAGGGTTTTTCCCATAGTAATTCAAAAAAATAATGATGCATCAATTCATATAATATACGTATAAAACAATATGTATAAGCACGTATATTATAATTATTTTCATATTTGTAAATAAATTAAAGACAATTTTGTGTTGAAATAATATTTTACATCAATATAAAAAGATAAATGTATTAGAAAATATTCCCAATTTATCGACATGACGTACAAATAAATTTTTCAATTATGTACGTGGCACTTTGTCTAATATATAATAATTAATAACTACTTGAAGCATATGAGCATAAATTATATACAATAATATTTCTCAGATCCAGAATGGGCCTCATACAATATTGGAATTTTCTTGTGTACAAGATGTGCTGGTGTACACAGATCTATGGGGGCGCATATATCAAAAGTAAAACATTTAAAATTGGATAGATGGGAAGATTCGCAGGTAACAAGAGTCAGAGAAGTTGGTAATAATGCAGCAAGACTTTACTATGAAGAACGTGTACCGCCTTGTTATAGAAGACCAAATCAAGATGCCCCACAGTAAGAAATATATTATTTATATTTATTTATTATTTTATTAATTGAATTTTATTAATTTTTCTAGAGTATTAGTAGAGCAATGGATTCGAGCAAAATATGAAAGAGAAGAATTTTGTCATCCTGAACGACAAAATCAATATGTATCAGGTTTTATGGAAGGTTTTTTAATGAAACGTGGTAAAGAAGATGCTCGTTATCATCCACGTAAATTTGTATTATCTGAAGCAGATGATACGTTAAAATATCATGTTAAAGAAAATAAAGATCCAAAAGCAATATTGAGGATATCAGAATTAAATGTTGCATTCGCACCGCCAAAAACTGGCAATCAAAATAGTTTACAAATATCATTTATGAAAGATGGCTCAACGCGTCATATTTATGTTTATCATGAAGACCCAGAAGTGATAACAACTTGGTATTTGGCGATAAGATGTGCTAAATTACATAGGTTACAAGTTGCGTATCCGGGCGCGTCTGAAAAGGAATTGCTCTCTCAATTAACTCGTGATTTTGCTCGTGAAGGTTTTCTATGGAAAACTGGTCCTAGACACTCAGACGCATATAAAAAACGATGGTTTACACTAGACAATCGTAAATTAATGTATCATGACGATCCTATGGTAAATTAATACTTATTATTACATAAAATGGCAAAAAAATATTATCGAATTTTTTTATATCAATTTTTTCGCTTTTAGGATGCTCATCCTAAAGGTGAAATATTTATCGGTCATTCTTCTGAGGGATTTTCAATCAAAACTGGAGTTCCACCTGGTGCTAAAGATCAGGGCTTTTCATTTACTCTTGAAACACCGGACAGAAGCTTTTTATTGTCAGCACAAAGTGAAGATGATCGGGCTCAATGGATCAACGTTATTCAAAAAGTTATACAAAAACCATTGACACCACAAGATGCAACGGGTATAGTTCAATAAATATTTAATTCACAATTTCATTATAAACATTAAATATTACATGATAATTTAATATTATTTTTATTTATTTTAAGCAGTAGCTGCACGGCTAGTGAGGAAACGCACAGCGAGTGGAACAATGAATATATTTTCGTCAACGAGGTAGGACTGGATACTAATTAGGCGTCTATGAAAATTATTGTTAGAATTTCATCGAAAATAGGAATTAATTATATACATTCATATATATATGGATACGTCACTGTATGTATATACACGGAAAAAAAATCACAAAGCTTCTTCATTTAAATAATTGTGGTAAATCCATCGGCGTCAGTTGCTTTGAATAATTACTAATAACCATGTTCGATTGTCCAGTATGTTAAAGTAATTAAAAAAATTGTGGCTAATAATTCACAGTGTATTTTATCGGAAAATGTACGTTATTTACGTACAGTGATTTGTAATTTATTGTTGCTGTCATAATTATTAGACGAATCAAGTGGCATTTATAAGTAATTGTACTTTATTTATCACAATTTATGGGAAATTGTTGTGGCACGTGCTGTAAAAACAACAATTATAATATTAGAGCTATAGATTTTACCACAATTATTTTGTAAACTTTTTTTTTTCTATCAAGTACTGTTCTGAAGTTTTATTACAATTTGCTTGGAATATCAAAAGAAATTGTTGTTTAACTGACGAATATTTTCTTTCCGTGTATGTATATGTGCAGTATACGTTATGTCTGAGACATAATTAATCATGTCGAATTTATTACTTGTCAACAGAGAGCTTGAAGTAAATCAGAGATATCAGAGAAATTATAACATTGATTACACTATCCTGAATATAGAGTAAAAAAAATGTTGTTAAGGCGTAAAAAGATGAATTATTCACGCACGCGATTATTAATTATAAGTATTACATAATTTCGTGTAACACAAAAGAAAAAAATAAGACTGGTAGAATGAAAATCGATGCATGTTTGCATGATAACAAACATAAAATAAACAGATTGATTTTTTCATTCGTAACTTAGTTTGATCATAATAATTTCCATGTCAGTTTGTTTTTTTTTCTCGTTGACAGCAACAACAAAAACATTAATGAAATTGATTTCAATTGAATGTTTTGTTTATTACATTATGATAATATTGATGTATAGTTTAATTTTGTGATAAAGTATGGGACGATGTTTTATCACATTTAATTATTTGCATCGGAAGTCAATAATTGAATGAAACAAAAAAAAATTTATTATATATTCATATACTTTTTCAGCAATTTCATTGGTTTGAGCAGTCGTCTACAGTTCACACGTAACAAAATGGGACATGAATCAATGGTGAAATAACACCACATTGACCACACGTGTGTGTGATGTAAATATAATTTTATAGTTAAAATGATCTACCGAAGTGTGTTCTTATAAAAAAAAATAACAAAGAAAAAACGACGAATCTTTGAGTGATGAAAAATATGTATGAAAGACGACAAAGTAAAAATTTTTAAATTTTCTTCTTTCATAAGGGAGGATTATTATCATTGACTGAATTATAAAAAAAAAAAATTCTATGCAAATGTAATTAATTTGGTCGCGTAATGACAAACATAAACGCGAAAAATAGATGTTTTATTAAGATAAAAGTATATTCTTATTCTAAATCCAAAGAGAGATGCAAAAATAATATTTTATTCCATTGAATAGAGGTTTTCATTTTTATCGTAAGCCTCGATTATTTACTATCTAATATTCGTTATCACAAAACTAAAGAACAAAATTATCGATGATTACATCGAAGCTCAAAAAAGTTGAAAAAAAAAACAAACTGAAACAGTATTTAAAAAAACGTGGGTGTACTAATTCATTTTAACCTGCGTGATACCAAATATCAAATAAATCATTTGCATGTTTATTAATAATCACTTTTATAATTACAAACTGATTATTATTATTATATATATAAAATAATTTTTTTTCTGTAACACTTCACATAAGAAATTTCTTTTTTTTTTTATCAAGGTTAAACAGATTTTTTTTCAGCCAATATTCAACCTTAAAGCACACAAATTCTATTCATCATTAATTTTAAGTTTTAAATATACAGAATATTATTAAGTTATTTCATATATTATTTTGCACGCTACTCTTTATTATTATTTAAAGTGACAGGGGATCAAGTGAGAGTGTGTGTTCGAATGAACCAAGAAAATGAAATTATAAATAAATGCGAATAACTTGTGTAATTGCAATTGTGCGATGAATGCTTCGCCTTAAGCTTAATGAGATTGTTAAGAATATAAATCAATAAATAATAATAATGAAAAAAAAAATAGAGAGAATGAAAAATGACGAAATGAATAAGGAATAAAATAATTGGAATATATTTTAATTTGTTTTTATGATAATAAACCTCAAGCATTAATAACAATATACATTATTAGATAAAGCTTTTATGTATTTTTAATTAATTTTTAAGATGTAAGAAATTGTATTATTGTATGTTCTATTGGTTTATTGGTTTTCAATTCTCATTTTTGTGTCTTGAAATCGTGTGCTTCAGTGGAGGATATTGGTGTACGTTTTAAATGACAAAGAATATTAACCCAACAAAATGAAGCAATACTGACGTATAATACACGAAATGGTGGTGAAATAACTAAGAAATTTATAAATTGTACCGGTATCCAATATAAACAAGATGTCTGTAATATAAAAAAAAAATTTATTATAAACTCGTTGATATAGAGGATGAAAAAAAAAAATATTACTCGCTTACTTGGAATGTTTTGACAAATTTAACTTTGCATTCTTGGAGAAGATCATCTTTTCCTTCCATCCAACTCATACCTAAATTATTTAAAAAAATTTTATTATTCTTCTGGAATCGTAATGACTAAATATATTCAATATTAATATTTTATTTTTAATTTACTTATGAAGAATAGAATGATTAGAGGAGGCGTTAGAATAAATTGATCGCACAGCAATTTTTTTATAATGACCTTTGCAGCTGTACCTTGATAAGTTTTATCCAACCACACATACCTGTAAGTGAGAAAATACAGGGGAGAATTTAATGAGTGTATAAAGATGATGAGTTAATCACACGAGAAATAATCAATTGATTTATTTAGTGTATATTATTAGTGCTGAGGTGAAAAAAAAGGTAATATTGAGATAAGCCAGCGTGTATAGTGATATAAAAATAATATATTAAATAATTGAATATTAAAAATGTAGATTTTTGTTTGTATTTTGCTGAATAGCAATTACAGCTCACCGAACATGAAGATAAAGTTGGAAGTATTTATAGTAGATCAGCACATATGAATAACATACAGCATCCAACCAAGGATATTTATTTTTTCTTTGGCATTTAGTTAATCCTTATGTGTTTGAAAGTTTAATTTTTGATTTCATTTTTTACTGGTTTATTCTTTTATTTTTTCATTAAATCCAATTCCATTTCTAGAAACGAGATAATATCGTGTTGCATCTTTTTACCCAACAATAATTAATTACACGACAGAAAGAAATACACATCATTAAATGATTGGAAAATTGAATTAAAAAATGTACATCAAGATAGATATTGTTGATAGATAATTAGAAAATAAGAGAAAGGAAAAAAAAGATAATAGAATAAATAGCACAGTCGATTTCATGCAAAAGAACCAAAAAAAAAAAAGAACGATTTAATTTGGAAAATAATAATTTGATAATGCATCAATTAATTAATACCATCCGTGAAGTATTGGTCCCGCCATAAAGTAACCGTAGGCGATATATCTTTGTATCACTGGCCAATTATAATTCTCAATCATAGAATTAGCATTTTTAATCCATTGTGATGATTCTTTTTTATTTATACTCTGATAATTCACGCCCGACGATGATTCCATGACACTAAGTGAATCTGAACTCGTTTTAGTATGTAATTTCTCTGACTGTTTCATTTCCTCTAACTATATTAAATACCAAAAAGAACAAAAATGAAAGAAAATAACAAAAAAAAAGACACAATAAAAATGAAAAATGTGTAAAAATAAAATAATTAAAATATAAATAAATTTGTTAATTTTACACACTCACAATTTTAATTCTTGTATTGTAAGTTTGTTGGAGAAATTCAGCAGCAGTGTAAAATGAACCGTAGACAAATGAATTAAAAATCAATGGCTTTTTCTTAACAAACGAATAAATTCTTAATGATATTGACATTTTTTATATTTTTTTCTTCTCGTTTATTTCAATGGTATGTTTGATAATACTTTTATAATTCCACTGGAATGTCGATGAAAGATATTTCTCACCTCGATGTACGTCCTGAAAAAAATAATATAAATATTTAATTCAACAATTTATTATATTTAGATAAATATGATTAAAACAAATAATACGAACCTCTTATCCAAATTTGAAACAATAAATTGAAGGGCATCGCCTCAGGTGTTTTCGTCAAACCTTACCGCATTGCGTCAGTATCTACAAATAAAAACATACACATATTATATATTATTGACATGAAAATATTTTTTCTATATTATTGATTATGAATTTTAAATGTATTTCCGGTACTTTAAATATTTTTAACACTTAATTTATTAAATTGAGCTCGAGTAATTTATTATCAATTGACTACAATCAAGTTCAATTTGGTAATAGACACACTTATAATATATATAAAGAGCAATTGATATTATATACATATCATAAAAAATAAAAGAATAAATAAATATCAGATTTATTTCTTTGAAAAAAAATTCTTTTCATTCATTATTTATTCGTTGTAAAATTTGTTAAATTTAATTTAAAATTTTTGTAAAATACATTAAATTCAGAGATAGCAATATATAATCGAGACTCACACGTCCGAGTACCACGTTGTTATGAACGCAACTGAAATATCCACGAGTGAATGTCATGCTATACAAATATATAAAAAGCTCCCGGAGATTATCGAGCTTATCCGAATGAACAGATTACAAATACATGCGCATAACTGAATGATTTTACTCTATTAACATGTTAATGAATAGAAAATATAAAAATATATTTCTATTTCCCTTTCACTTCTCATGTACAGCTCCTGTGTCAGTGTCATCCATGATTGCATGCGACATTTATTCTATGTTCCAGAGACATGAATGTTATGTATCAACAAAACAATTCACAGATTCACAACTATTATTATCATGTATTGACTTCACAAAAGTTGATTTCAATGCCATGACAACATATGCGTGACTATGTAAACTGATTTTTTATTTCATTATTATTGATTTTCATTCCGAGTGGAATTCAACGTTTCAGATATTAACCATTTAATCCATTGTTCATCCACCAATCGTTCAAATGTTATTTCTTCAAATACTGTACTTCTGCTTATCTGAAATTTAAATTAAATTTAACAAAAACTCGAGGTATAAATAATTATATATTATCAAACAAATAATATTTATTTTTTATGCACCTCATGAAATTGTAGTTTTCCAAACATTTTTATACTACTCACATTGTCCATTTTAATTTTTGCACAATATTTATTTACTTGTAATTTTTCTATGCCTGAGAATAAATTTAATAATTTTAATATCAAATTAATATTCATTTATTTTAGGAAATTGTGATTTATTTAATTTACCATATCGAAGCATAAGTATCATAGCTTCCCAACCCAATCGTTGTCCTCTTGCTTTTTCTTCTGCAATCATTATTTCACATTCTGCTGTGTGAGGTTCGTCAAAATTGTTAAAATACAAATTTGTATCGCCAATCATTGAATCCACTTCATTTTTATACAATAAAAATTGATTACGATCCAAAATAATGAATGTACACTCTGTAACAATTGTTTTTGAAATTACAATACGCACAAATTTACTATTGAAATGATAAAATAAATTATTTATTATACTATTTTCATCTTCTTGCCATGATTTTTGCATTTGATATTCTTCATCGATTGATAATGGTTCTGATCCAGTGAGGTGTTGCAATTCAGGTGATTTCATCCATTCATGATATCTGCAATACAAAAATATAATATTTATCACTATTTTGAATTGTTAGCGGGAAATACAATATTTAGTTCCAAGAGTCACCGCAATGGCGCGCTAAGATAATTCTGCTCATTTTTTATATTATTTATTATTTATTTATTGTGTAATATATTATGAATAAACATAATATATAAGAATTAATATGAATTTGTAATTCTTCACATAATTTAATTTCATAATAATAAATAAATTATACTAATGCCTGCCTTTCAACATGTATTTCTTTATAAGGCACCAAACACACATTTGCTCCAAGAATTTGTGTTGATAAATTTATTTTCATAATTACGTAACAATGTATAAAGTATATACAAATATTAAACGAATACAATAAAAATTTTTATAAAAGTCAATTACAACATTGAATAAATTAATTATTCAATTGACGTAGAGAGAAAAAAAAATGAATTAATTAATTTGCAACAACCGCAGCAGCTGATGATTTGTTCAAAGTAACTGCTGCCATATTGGCTGCGTCATAGTTTCATCATTTGGTTGCCCGGAGGTGGCAAAAATTCCCACCCGCGGGTGGTCAAATAAAGTTCATGTAGTAATTCTTGTTGTTATTTTTATTATTCAGCTTCAATACAAGTTTGATGTGCCTCAAGACAAAACAAAGAAGAAGAAATAAGTACGACGAAAAGACAAAATAAATAAAAAAAAAACAAGATTTTTCCAATACATAATAAACAATGGCCTACAATTTTCCTGGGATGCCAGCCACTGCAATGCCACCGATGGGTGAGTTTAAAATAAAAAATCCTAACCCTATTTTTATCACACACGAAAATAATTGCTAGATAAAAAAATTCAATCAATAAATTCAACTGACAAAAATATCATCAAGTTAAATGTGTACATATACATGTAATAATCAATGATAATGTTTTAGGAATGGGTCCAATGGGTCCATTGGGACCAATTGCAGGTCCACAGAGTTTTATGGAATTAGCCGGGCAGGGTTTTCCACCATTGCCACCACCAATACCACTGCCTGGTATGAATGATTCACCATTGGAATTTAGTACTAATAAAAATCAACCACCAACTGTTCGTGAAAGCACAGAGGATTCATCAATAGATAGACGAAATGATAAAAATGATAATTCACGACGTGATCGTGACACTCGTGAATCTCGTGACAATCGTGATAATGGTAGAAGATCAAGAGGTGAACGAGGCGAGAGACGAGAACGCGATCGTGATCGTCGCGATGATAGAAATGAAAGAGATCGTCGTGATGAACGAAGAATGGATGATCGTGCTAATTTATCATCGGGTAATAATAATCACACAAGTGGCAATCAAGTTACGGCTATAACACCAACAGTAAGTGCATCGAGTATTCCACCAACGATTGAATCAGCGACACCAAGCGTTTGGAGCATGGGTGTTGGCTATCAAGTAATGGGAATGGGCCCGATGGGTCCAATGGGGGCAATGATGGGTGAAATGGCACTAGGACCACATATGGGCCATGCACACGGTTATGGACCCATGAGTATGAGCATGTTGTCCCACGACAGTGCAATGTTAAGTGCGCAAATGCTTGGATCTGAACAAATTATGAATGAAACAACTGCACAAATGATGAGTGCAAGTTTACCACCAGCAGCAAATGCATCACCAGGTGGTAATAACACCAAAGATATTATTCACTGTAAAAGTTGTACATTATTTCCACCAAATCCAAATGCACCGCCGCCAACTACACGGGAACGTCCACCAGGTTGTCGGACAATATTTGTCGGTGGTTTACCTGAAAATGTTACTGAAGGAATAATCCAAGAGATATTTGAACGTTGCGGTGAAATAACAACATTACGATTGTCAAAGAAAAATTTTTGTCACATACGTTTTACTAATGAATCGAGCGTTGATGCGGCAATTTATTTGTCGGGTTATAGAGTGCGTATTGGCTCAAGTGTTGATGCAGCAAATACTGGTAGACTTTATGTTGATTATGCACATATTTATGCTCGGGATGATCAATATGAATGGGAATGTAAACAGCGACAATTACAACGTGAACAACGACACAGAGAACGAGTAGAAAAAGAACGTCAACGTCCACCGTCAAGTCCGCCACCAGTTGTTCATTACACAGATTATGAAGCGTCAAATATTTGCGAAAAAATAAAACAAGATGATACGTTTATGAAGGCAGTACAAGTATGTTTACAAATTTATTGATTTATTATATTCAATAAATATCTACAAATTAAATGAAAATATTTTTATTAAATTAAATAGAAAGAAATAAGTGAAATTTATTATTTCGCTTTATTTATAAAAAGAATGATAAACATAAATAATATTTTATATCTTTGAAGATTATCTAATTTGCATAGAAGTAATGAAAAATATTTCGTCTGGGATTACTGAAATTTATAATTATATTAATGTTAAATTCTTTTAGATTGTTGTTACATGGTTGGAACGTGGCGATTGCACGAAACGAAATGCCAATACATTTTATTCAATGATACAATCAACAAATTCGCACGTGAGAAGATTATTAACAGAGAAAGCATCATACGAGGAGGAATTACAACGGGCTAAAGAAATGATGAAAGGCCGGATGCAAGGACTACTAATACAATGTACGTGTTTAATATTCATTTTATTTTTATCTATTATGCCTCTGTCTCTCTCTTCTTCATCCAGACTCGTAAGCATAATCCGTTATGTCTATACTAATTGACGTACACCCGAGTGTACGTGAATATGTACGTTTTTCCGGTAAGTGTTGACAAAAAAAACCCATCGTAATTTTTGAAAAAGGTCCAAAGCGTTGAAATAAAATAATGATCGAGTTCACACAGGCAACACCTGAGTATGCGACGGCTAATTGTATTTTTATTTTATTTTTGAGGACCATATCTCCTGGTTTTATTTTTTACTTTCTATTTATTGATATACATATTTGTATATATATTTATAAATATTTTTTATATTTATATATACATATATATAGGGGCATTTACATAGTGTATACCTGAAAGTTGCATGCTTGGCGATGCTGAGGATTGGAAGGTGTTGGGTAATATTTTTTTTCTCTGTGCGAAAATGATTCTGATGAATGAGATTAATATTTAAAAAAATTGTTAAAGAAATTATTGTCTCAGTAATTCAAAATGAATTATCAATTTCAAATTTTGGAATCATTTTCACATTGATTCAAGTTATGGAATGCCACAGGCTCTATATACTATATAATATATTAATAATCATTAATTGACAAAAGCAAGGACAAAAGATGGAAGAAGAGACAACACAATGGCATCAACAAAATATTCCGAGTATAAAATGGGTTTTTTTTTTTTAATTACATTATTATCTGATTTTTGGTAGAATAAGTTTCGTTATGGCTGAAAGTTTTTCTATACAAGATGCAGATTTTATTGCAACCGTTCGTGGATAAATGCATTTAATAATAAAAGAGTATAATCTGAATGTGGAGGATTGAATTTTAATTTTATTTATTTATATTTTATTAGAGAATTTCATTAGAGATTTCAGTGAAGGTTATATAAGTAACAAGTTGAATGAAAAATAAATAGGAAATAGTTTATTAATTTCGATCAATAAAATTTTTATTTGAATAATTTTAATACAAAAATAAAACAATCCTCCATACAGAATAATGCGTGTGTC
>JAQQBR010001831.1:2472866-2494664 GCA_030347285.1 Microctonus hyperodae
TCTGAACAGGACGAATTTCCTGAAAATTTTCTTCATAGCCATAGGTAGTTGGCAATAGAAGCTTTGGGCATTGATACAATTCAAGTCGGCCATACTCAAACAACCGACGACGACGAAGGATTGTGTGAAAAAAAAGCTTTTTTTTCATTTTAGCTCAACATACAAATTGCAAAGAGACAATACAATATATGTGTACATATACACACACAGACAGAGATACGCATGTATACAAGTATATAAATACACACGCATACGTATATAACAACACCACAAAACGGAAGAGATGAAACGATAAAGCGACGTTGGTTCATTCGCGGTTATAGATGCGTGAACGTAACGTGGCGATTAACGGCTGGATCACGATTTATTTCGTGTAAATATTTGGTAACGAGATTTCGTGAATTGTGCCGGTAACCAACAGAAAAATATACATACATATATACATATAGATATTAAATTGGTGGTTAATAGTGTGTCTGTAACAGTGGTGGCGGTGGTGGTGAAGTGATTGGTGAAACTGGCCACGGTATGAGCACCAAAGCGTCCGTTAATAGAAGGGTCCTCGCGATCCAGGCGAAGAAAAAACGTTACAAGCCAACAAAACGAAAGGGCAAAGGTAATGCTCAAACTGATAATGAGAATACTGGAGCACATTGTTCAAAAACATCGGCAAGACAACCACAAGCACCTGAAGCTACACAGGACAGTACTGCACAAAGACCATTTACCACTGACAATGGCAATAGGTATGTTGTGCATATTTGTTAATTATTTAATTTGGATTCTTTACTTTTTTGATGAATTTAATTATTAATTATATATGGATTTGTTTTTGTGAATGGCTGATTGTATGTGTTTCTGGGTCTGTGAATGTGTGTACGTGTGTTGATCTATTGTTGTATTAGGTTGGAGCCAAGTCACAGCTCTAGTAATGAAACTATTGAGGATGACGATGACGTATACAGCAGCGAGGAAGAGGAGCAGGAGGATAGCAGTGATTACTGTCATGGAGGTTATCATCCAGTAAAAATAGGAGATCTTTTTTTGAATCGTTACCATGTCACTAGAAAACTTGGCTGGGGTCATTTTTCTACAGTATGGCTTTGTTGGGATTTACAGGTAAATGCATTGTTTGTTTTTTAGGTAGATGATATGAATTATTTAATTCAAATCACGTTTAATTATCGTATACAATATTTTTATTTACTTGTATTACTAGGATAAAAGATTTGTCGCATTGAAAGTGGTTAAATCAGCGTCACACTTCACAGAAACTGCATTGGATGAAATAAAATTACTGAAGGACGTGCGTGATACAGATCCAAATGATCCGAAACGCAATAAAACAGTTCAATTATTGACTGATTTTAAGATTAGTGGAATAAATGGTCTTCATGTTTGTATGGTGTTTGAAGTTCTTGGTCATAATTTGCTTAAACTTATTATCAAGTCAAACTATCGTGGAATACCAAGAAATAATGTTAAACGTATCATCAGACAAGTGCTGGAGGGTCTGGATTATTTACATAATAAATGTAAGTCATTGATTTATATTTTTTTTTTATTTAGCTAATTCAATGTCATTGAATATTTGTATTTGACATCCGTGCATATATTGATGATTAATATTGACATAATGATTATTTGCCATGTTTAAAGATAATTTTGGAAAATTATATTCATTTTTTTTCCTGTGCACATTAATAACACACGATAACATCCAGAAAAAAATCGATCTGGTATTTTATATTATTATAATAATAACAAAACTTATGTAATATATTTTTATCGCAGGTCAAATTATTCATACAGACATAAAGCCCGAAAATGTCTTAATATGCGTAGATGAAACTTATATAAGAAAACTTGCGTTTGTCGCTACTGAACTTCATTCGTTGGGTTTAAAATTGCCAGTATCATTAGTATCGACAGCGCCGAAAAATCTCCAAGAGCCAACGCCCAACTCAAAAATGTCTAAGAATAAAAAGAAACGTTTGAAGAAAAAAGCGAAACGACAAAATGAATTATTGAAAAAGCAAATGGAGCAAATTGAGGAAATTGAAGAAAAATCGAAAAATATTAATAACACAAGGGAGAATGGTGACAGTGGTGGTGGTGGTGGTGGAACTGATGGTGGTGTAAATGAGGCAAATAGTCCTCAAGAGCAAGATCCAAATACAGAAAGTATTGAGGAAAATACTGAAAGTAAAGAATCACCGGATATATCAGATCCAGTTGTGTTACCTCATGTAAATGGTGTAACTTCTCTGGCTGCTGGTGAAGGGCCGGACAATCATCCACCTGAGGAATCTGATAAAATTACCAATGACACTGTACCTATGACCGAAATGACCAAGGGTTGTGGCGATGGTTTACATCCAATTGAAACTGAGGACACAGATGAATGTAATGAGGGCCGAAACTTAAATCAACCGGAAAATAAACATCCTAAACGTTCGTCAGTTGCGCCATTAGATCCCGCACTCGTTGATTGCGATGTAGAAGTTAAAATTGCTGATTTGGGCAATGCCTGTTGGGTATATAAAAAATTTACAGAGGACATACAGACACGACAATACAGATCGTTGGAAGTTTTATTGGGCGCAGGATATAGTACATCAGCTGATATTTGGTCAACAGCATGCATGGCCTTTGAATTAGCTACGGGTGATTATTTATTCGAACCTCACAGCGGTGCTGATTATTCCAGGTGCGCAAACATTAAATTCATGGGAAATGTATTTATTTTTAATCGATTTTTATTTTGTGTAGAAAATTAATTTACATTTTATTTTTTTATTTTAGAGATGAGGATCACTTAGCGCACATTATTGAACTTCTCGGTGAGATACCAAAATATATTGCACAATCCGGCAAGTACTCCAAGTTATTTTTCAACAAGAAAGGCGAATTGAGACATATTACTGGTTTAAAGCCATGGGGACTCTATGAGGTGTTAACAGAAAAATACGATTGGTTGCCAAGTGAAGCGCGTGAATTTGCCGATTTTCTAACGCCAATGCTTGAATTTGATAAAAATACACGTGCAACTGCGGCCGAATGTCTTGAACATCCGTGGTTAAAAATTAAATGAAACGTATAAAACTAAAACAACAACAAACAAAAAATAATAAATAAATACAAAAAAGTTTTCTTACGTTTTATCAAAGGAAATAAAATTGAACAATTTATAAATCTTCGTCGAGCAACAAGAGAAAGAAATACAAAATTATAAATCTACCACGCCCCGCGACGCACTTGCGCAAACATTCGAGTGTGATTGACATTGGTCGAGTCCATCCTGGGGTGTTTATTTTCCACTCCATCCATAATGCAAATAAAATAAACAAATCATCGCGCCGATTTTTCTTTTTATTCATTCGCAACAATTACAAATTATTACATAAATAATTATAGTTATTTATATATCAAAGGAATTATGAAGGTCTTAATTTTTTGCACGAGATAATTGAAATCCAATAATTCCCATGATACATAGATAATTTTATTTTCTCAAATACGTGCATCATTATGTCAACTTTTCTCGTGTCATTTACAATGGTAATATGGCCTTTTTCCATACCAACAGAATAACTAAAGTTATATCTTATCTCCAGTACTAAATAAAATTGTCATATTATCATCATAAATGGCTTTGAAAAGTTGTCATTATTGCCTAATTATTGAGAAAAATATGTGTAATTAGGGAGGAACAGGTGTTTTTGCCGATAAACTTCACACTCGGCAAAAAAACACCATCATTTCTCTCTGGTTATGCATTATACTATTCTAATCGAGATATAATCATCTTATATTGTCTACCATACGTATTTGCATCGAGAATCAGAAATTATAGTTGCTATATGACTTGTTTATAAATTGTCATTTGTTCATTTTATATCAGGGGGAATTATGGATATTCATAATTTCCTTTACTGTCAATAATATCCCAAGGGAGTTATGATACACTCTGACGATATAAGGTGATAATATCACGGTTAGAAATAAAAGAAATATTACCATGTTTTCCTGTATGTTATGATCGTACGTAACCGATATTTGTTTATATGTTTGCGAGAGCGCTTTGGCACAATTGATGAATACAATCCACCATCAGTCGAGAGTTGATGATATTGTTTATCTTTTTTTTTCTTTTTTTTTTTCGTTTCTGTATTCAAAACACCACTGAGCTTAAATAATTTTTAACATTCCGGCCTGGTAATCGACTACAAACGGTGAATTTTTATTCCTCTTTGGCTGGAGGACTCTCGATCCCAGACCTTTATTGTTAATTTGTGTATTTATTATAGCGCTTTTTTTTTGTGTTAATGTCGTATTTTTTCCTTCGCTGTCTCTCTATTTCTATTATTATTTTTTTTATATTGCACTGACGACTTAAATTACGTCGATAAGTATTTAAACATAACCATCCACCTCTCTTTTTCTCTCTCTTTATATCTCGCTCATGCGACTATCAACAATAGGAGAAACAATGGAGAGAGAGAAGAAGATGAACAATCGCGACAATTGCGTTATTATTAATTTTGAAAATTATCAATCTATTTAGATGATATTTGAAGAATTAACTTTGTCAATTGGATAATACTCGAAGGAAATAAAAATGTCGGTACACAGATTTATTTTCTTACATTATTTGACATTCATGAGTAATAATCCGTTTTTGATTAATGAAATATAATTAATTGAATTAATTAATTAATATGTGCTTGCGGGCGAAATAAAATGAAAAAAAAAAATCATTTTTCAAAGTGAATTTTTTTTCTTAACGTCGCTCTTTCTCTTGAATGATTGAATGAAACTTGGCTTAAATTTTGTACAGACTTTTTTTTTTTAATTGTTTTTGATATTACTTCCGTTTATTGATACATATACAACATCATATATATATCAAAGTCACTCGTTACCGCTGTACAGTAATCATAATAAGTTAATTTGTCATCGTGATTTAATATGCGAGAAAAAAAATAACTGATAAAACAAAGAAACAAAAAAAAATACATTAGTCAAATCGATTGGAATTAATTGTATATGTCAATTTTAGATGCGAATTTTTACAAGTTCTGGCGTATTGTAGATGAATTTTTTTTATTAAACACTCACAGTGTGTGTGTGTATGTGTATGTGTGAGTGATTGATGTCTTATCAATTGTTTTCCTTCTCATAAAATTATCCATTATGTTTAGATCCAAAAATTTTTTGCCACTTTGCTGATATTTTTAATTCCTATTATTTATAGTTTGCACATAAATTATTGTAATAATCCACTTTGTAAAAAAAAAGTTATACAATTTAATTGATTCGAAAGAATGAAGAATAGTGATAAACAAAAAACATTTATAAATTCACACGGAAACAAATAACAATATAGGTTATATAAAATTTCGCTGTTTAATTGTTAGGTTTAAATTTTTTCGAAAAAACCAAATGAAGCAATATCAACTCAATTGTTGAGTTCACAATTCACCCTCGATATAAACACAAATATATTGATGAAAAAAAAAATATTATGTAAAATAGCCGTTTCAGAAAATTTTTATTTTATTTGTTTTTTTTTTTTATAGAAATTAATAATAAATATGGCTTGTCATTTTCTGTTGGGAGTTTTGAATCTCAGTTAAATTGAAGTGAAAAATACTCTGTCACGGTTGTCAGCATAGATACAAATATGAAATTAATAATAATTTAAAAATGAAATAAATTGAATTTGTTCATTTTTACAAATGGGTGATTGCGAAAAATTCGCGCGTCGCGATGTCAAAGTGCGGTTTTTTAGATTAAAAATATGATGTACAATTAAATAGAAAACATAAATATAAAAATAATTTGTGCATGCCTAGAGCTGATACCTTGAATATGGTAAATAGCCAGTGTATGCGCAGTTATAAATTAAAAGTGAGAATAAAAAAAAATCAAGAAAAATGAAAAGGTCAAAAAAAAATTATTGATTATAACAGGTTGAATACTGAGAACTTGTAAAGCATAAAACTGAAAATAGAATGTTGTTGCGTAGATTATATTTATCCCTCAAAGAAAAAAAAATAGAAATAATAATAATAAATAAAAATAAAAAACATTAAAACGCTGACAAAACTACAAAAAATACATATTGTCCCGTGATTTTTAGCAAAAAAATTTATCCGTAAGAATAATCAAAGTGAGATTTTTCTTGTGTGCAAGAGAACGATAATGATGATGATAATAATTTCGACTGGAGCATGAAAGCAAATTATAAAATAAATTTAAAAGAAGAAAAAAAAATACGTTGGCGAATGTGTGTGTATTTCATTGAGCTTTTTTACGGACAATACAATTGAAAAAATATAAAGTTTATAATTGATCGTTTATTATTTATTATTGTACAAAATGATCAATGTTAAACTTTATATTTTCTGCAATTAAATATCATTATTTTTTTGTTTTTTTTTTATCTTTACGAGATTGTCTTGAGTATTTTCCGTTTTTTTCCCCTTCACTGCTCATGTGTGCGTTTTTTTATAAGGAAATACCGAAAAGTGTTCAACAAACTTTTCATTAAATAATTTATCTCGCAAAGAAATATAAGTAAGGAAAAAAAAACAAAAATATAATTGATATTAATCTTATAATATAATGTTATTTATTTAATTTGTTGAACGAATGCAAACAAAAATAATATACTTACACATGTAGCCTGATGTGTTCGTGCTCCAGTCACACTTCAATACAACAAAAAAAGCAAATGTGAAATATACAATTTAAAATGAAGAAACAAAAAATGAGATAACAAATTGATGAATTGATAAAACAAGTATTTAGCCGAATAAATGAGGCGTGTGAGTTTAATGGATTTGATATTTGCGTAGACGCTGCCTATCCCATATGTGCCCTGCCTACATGGAAGAAAAATTTATTAAATGATCCATGTATAATTTTTCTTCCCTTTGAGAAAAAAAATATAAGAAACAAACATAAAATCCATCTTTCCATCAACCCGAAGAACGTAAAATAAAAAAAATAAATTCACATTGAAAATAATTGTATGAAATATTTTTATTGTGTCACAACATATTTATCCTGCGAAATTCGATGAAGAAAATATATAAAACATAAATTTTTTTTATTCAATCAGATATTTTTTATTTCATCAGTACAAACTATATCAGCATTTATTGTCATATAATCTTATCATTGGGATTTAATTATAAATAAGATCGAGTTTTTTTACACAACATTCTAAAAAAGAAAGAAAAAAGGTCAGATAAATTGTTATAAACTATTTTATGAAAGAAGATAAATAAACAAAATTAATGTCGTGTTGCAGAAAAATATTGGACGGAGCATGAGCCAACCAAAAAATAATATACATATGTGAATAATGTCTGAAAAAGACAATTGGTCTATGAAGTTTAATAAATTCGACAAATTTAAATACTAAAATACATAAATAAATAAATAATTATGAATAATCATAGCTAAATGGCCTGCCGTGTAGCTATACAATTAATATTCATCAAAAATAATGATACATTATGTACAATAATACCAGAAAAATAGAATAACATAAATCAACTATCTATTATATAAATCAAAAAATCATCTAACAATCCATAACACAATATTAATTATTGTAATCATATAATTAAAATTTTTTCTCATTTCATTTTCTTTTACCTCATTGTAGCAATTGGGCGAATCTATTAATCGGACGAATCCTCATCGTAAAGTCTGAAAATTAATACACATTTTCCAACTTAAATAAATTATCAATTGAAATGAAAATTTTAAGCGTTTCACAAAATATAAATATCATTAATAATATCCACCACCAAATCCGGAATGAAATGACAATGTAGTTAGAATATAAATTGCTATTTAAATAATAAACAAATTGATTATTAACTAAGTAAAGAAAACACATTAATATAATTTTTCTTTTGTACATTTATAAATACTGAAAACAAACTATACATATATTCACGTTTAAATCTTTGCAAAAATACAAGTAGACATTTTTTATTGTGTGAAATGATTGAATATTATTTTCTTTTGACGAATTAACTTGACTGCATGGTGTGAATTAATCAATTACGAATTGTATTTTACTTTTGGTTCTTTGTTATCAAGTGAAGTTAGTTGAGATTATATTTTGATTGATGAAATAACCCTGCATCGTTCGTACTGTCATCTTTAGTATGATTATTAATCAATATACAGAGATAAGCGTCAGAAGATTAATTAATAGCGAGACAATACACATAATACATATAGACACATTTAATTGCGCACACACACAATGTATCTATTAAATACTCAATATAGACCCATGATTAGAGCGTCCCTTTTTTCCTTTGGCATGACCACCATGACCGCCACTACTTTCACTTCGTGTTTCGGTTGGTGTTGTCGCATTTAATTGTGCAGTTGATGCAGTCGTTTCTTCATCTGATTCCATTGGACTTATTCTGATAGCCTGATACCATTGATTCGTTAAATCCGTCATTTGTGATTTACAATCTTTTAATTCTTGTTGGGTAAAACGTCTGGTGAAGAATGGAATAAAGAATTTCAAATCCCATCGAGCAAATCCACGAATTCTTGATTGGACGAATGACACTTCCATTTCTTCCTCTGTCAGCTCTGACAAATGCTCCGAATCTATTGTTTGACCCTAAAATCATATTAATTTATTTAGTAAAACAATAAAATTATACAAATTTATAGCGGCAAAAATTATGAAGAATTTAATTCATCTACCCATTCTCGCGTTTTACTCAATGAAATTTCCTTATCTCGTTTCTTTCGTCTACTGCAATTTTGTTTCTTTTCAGCTCGCAAAAATTTCAATAATGGCATTGTTGATCCACCAAATATTAATGTTGTAAACAGGACAATAATTAATGTCGTTGTGATAATAACATGACGTGTTTCATCGCTAAAATTCAAGTGTAATGACAATGCGTATGATATTGCGCCGCGTAATCCACTGAACCACATAATGAACATCATCTTTCGTGTTATTTGGTGTTCACGAAAGCGATTTACTAATAATGCAAGTGGAAATATATTTGCAGCACGGCCAATTAAACAGAGAATTAATGACCAAATAACTAATGCTGGTTCGACACGATGTCGAAAACTAAACAATGCCAAACCCAAATACGCAAAAACACAAGTTTCAGCGATGAATGCCAATGTTCTCATTGTCTGCTGCATCGTAATTTGAGTTACTGTTGATAAATTAAAATGTGTATAATGTGACATAACAATTCCATTGAATAAAATTGCCATAATTCCAGACAATTGAATGCCTTCAGCCAACACATAAGGTGCATAAGTAAACACCAACATTATTCTAAACTCCAACGATGGATTTTTACGTAAATCAACATGTTTAAGTAACAGTGCACTTATCAATGCAGAAACAACGCCGATCCCTGCTGATGCAAAGAACATTAAACAAAATCGATTTAATCCCAAGACAATAGCTTCACCAGTTGTCGCGCCATTATTTGATTCAAGTACTGATGTCGTTAAAACAATTGCGATCGCATCATTCAATATTGATTCACCAAATACCAACATATTTAGCACTGGATCAACATCAAGTGCATGAAATATCGCAACAGTTGCTACTGGATCAACTGCAGATATCAATGAACCAAATGCGAAACTCTCGACGAAACTTAATTTATATGCAACTTTTGCCAAACCCAATAAATAAATTCCCGCGCCAATAACAAAAGCTGATATCGCTGTACCAAAAATAGCAAACACCAAAATACTTCCAATATTTTGAAAGAAATTTCCTTTATGCAGATTATATCCTGATTCAAATATTATTGGCGGTAATAATACGAGGAAAAATGCTGTTGGGGAAAATGCTTCTTCCTTTCTCCAATTAGCAATATTCTGATGTGACATTAAATTGATAATCATTCCAATGGCAGCGCCAAGGAAAACAATTACCACAGATTCAGGTAAATATTGAAAATTAGTTTGGAGCATAAGATGAATTAGTAATATACCAAGTGCAAGAACGCACAGGACAAAAAATATTGACATTGAACTGTTGTGCTCTTCTTCAGCTGATTCTTTATCAGGTAATACTGGCTCGATTGGTGCTACTGTTGTAGTAGTTGTTATTGTGCTATTTATAGTTGTTACATTTGTTAGTTCTGGTATTTGACTAGATACTGTAGTGACTGTTGAAGCATTTCTTTTATTATTTTCTGAATGCTCTGTCGTGGAATGAACCAATGTATTCGTTGTTATAACACTTACAGTTGTTAATTTATCAGGATTTTTATCAGGTTTCGTTGTACTATTTTGCATTGAATTCTTCTTATTAATATCATCATGATCATTCTTTGATTCAGTTGGCACTGACTTTTCATCAACACTCTCCTTTATTGATTTTTCTGTTTGAGAAATAGGAGATGATGATGATGATGATGTGTCTTTGCCATTTATATTATTCGTTGTGTTATTAATTTTATTCTCGGATAATTCTTTGGATACATTGGTAATATTTGGCTGTTGAGTAACGTTGATAATTTTTGTAACTGCAACATCTTTGGCTGATGTAAAATGTACATTACTGGTGTATATTAAAATTACCAGAAAAAAATACGAAATTAATGAAAATTTTTGTCGTTTATTGAATAACAATTTAAAACACTCCATTATTATTTTTTTTTTGTTTGAATTGTGCAGTCACATTTTAAATGCAAAATACAAAATATTATGACGCAATTCAACTTTTGCTGACGAGTCACTTTTTTAACCTTATGGTTTGTTAATTTATCTATGAATGGGTGTAGATTGTGTATATTATATTGAAAAGATATGGCACACACATGCACAAATTGTGATTTTTACAAGTGTATTTAGACGAACTGAAAAACAATAATTAATAGAGGTGGTTGTAATGTACATATTAGTATATATGTATATACATGTATTTTTCAATCATGAAATGAAAAGGTGACCCAACCACCCCCAGAATAAAAAAAAAATTTGCGCATTTGTAATTTTATTTTTTTTTTTTGGTTATCAAACGACTGCGCACGCCATTGCGCATGATCCAGGGACTGCGGCGCCGATTATTCAAGATAATAATGATTGATTATGAATGATAAAAAAAGTCTAATGAATATTCGAACACGATGAAAATATTCTCACGGTCAACTCATAGCCTTGTGATCTCACTTTGTTATTTAAAAAACAATATATTACTCATTATCTTTTGACAATACTTGTGTGGTTTGTAGGTTATTTAGCCATTTTGAATTTTTCGCCATCTTGCGGGTAAGATTCTGAATTATTGATGAATGTCTTTTCAAACGCAGAGTTGAGGTTATAAATATTTCGTTGTACTCTTATTTGTATTTAGTTATTGATTTAAATAAATTATTTACGTGATCTTGTGGATTGATATAATTATTCAGATAAAAATGGCTGGGGGTAAAAACGCACAAGGAGCTTTTCAACCGGTGAACGTCAATTTAATTTAAATATTTTATTGAATACAACTGCTATCAGACTGTGATTAACCTCAAATAATTATTTGTATTTTAGGACTCTGATGTTCATATTTCTTTTGAAGATCAACAGAAAATAAATAAATTTGCAAAACAAAATGCGCAAATGGATGATTTGAAGGAAGAATTAAAATTACGATGGGTATAAATACTATAAAATATGAAATTCAATAGAATTAATAATACATCACGTTACCATAAATGGCAATACAAAAAATATTTCTGTCACACTTAGAATGATCTAAGGAGTCTAGAGGATGCTTCTGTTGAATTGGCATTCATGGATGATGACGCGAAAATTCCATATCGCATTGGAGATTTATTTGTCAATCAAGATCTTGAAAAAACTCAAGTATTTATATCTTTAAATTTAATTTCACTCCATTTTTTATTATTTCAGCCAATTTATTGATATCACTTTTTCTTTTTGATTCCTCAGAAATGTTTGGAAGAAGCAAAAGAAAAAAAATTAGCTGAGATTGCTGAATTAGAGAGCAAATGTAGCGATTTAAAAGGCATTATGACTGATTTGAAGGCACAATTATACGCAAAGTTTGGTAATCATATTAATTTAGAAGCTGAAGAAGATTAATTAATTACTTGCATTTAAAATATATAATTAATAAATTAAACAAAACAAAAATCACTACTTATTCACAATCAATTTTTTTTTTTAATGAAGAGGAAAAATTGAAAATTAAAACAATTCATTTAATCATTTATTTATCTCTATTTATTTATTTATTTATTTCTACAATATCATACAAATGACATTTTAGTTATAGTAGCACTAAAGTGTTAAATGCAATTCCGGACTGGGTATTTGAGTGTTTGCCAAATTAAAGTCGGCTACTCTGAATGCTGAAATCAAAAAAGTAAAGTAGAAATAGCAAAAAGGTGGGGCACTGACACTAGACAACAATTATTAATAGAATCCACGATTATAAAAGTTAAAATCATTATCGATATATCAAATATGATATTTAAAATTAACAAAATTAATAATACTACAATCATAATGTTGATTTAAACCCAATTCGTCATTCAAAAGAGACGACTTGTCGGCAACATAAAAATCCGTCGTGAATTATAAAGAAAAAAAAATTGTGTGAGTTAGTGAAAGCTAATCACATTTGGTACTTCAAAAGCCTTATCCCCTTTCTTTCTCTCCCATCTTTCTTGCCCTGTCGAGGTAATTTTAGTTTCACCTCATGGCACTCTTCTCAAAATTCATGAACCAACTCTCGCCAATTCAGTCAGAACGTTACCAACGCACACAAGAGGTAATAAATACTCCAATTATGTAAATTAATTTCTGCCACAATTAATTCTTTACAATTAAAAATAATAAAAAGAAACGATAATAATAAGCAATATGGACATCGCTAAAGAATTAATATTACAAATGAAAAGAAAAAATAAATCACATGTGGGATATGGATTGCAAGGAGAATGTGCAGCCCTTGTAGGTCATATTTTACAAAATATGGCAAAATCTCCAATGCCACCATTGAAGGCAGAGCAAAAAAATGAAGATGATTCTATTAATTATCGCGAAGAGGGTGAGTTTTTCTCATTAATTTTTATTACTATTAAAACTTTATAAATAAATATTTTTTACTATTGATATTAATTGTTTCAATTTCATTGATAAATTAAACCGTAGTTAATGTCTAAATTTGTAATAGGAAATCAATTATTCGTGGCTGGCGAGGACATTGAAGCAATAGAAAATTATACGCGTTCGTTGGCGTACGCAAATTCAAATGAATTAATGGCATACGCTCATGCTAATCGTTCAGCGGCATTATATCGAAAGCAAATGTATAAAGAATGTTTATTAGACGTTGAAGCAGCATTAGAACTCGATTATCCATTGGACAAACGACAGAAATTGAAAGAACGCGGAATAAAAGCAATGGAAAAATTGGGCGAGTCAATGAATATTAAAAGTAATGAACAAAAATTAAATACTTGTCCATTTGATGATGTTGAAAGTACACTAAAAAAATTCCCTTTGATATCGCCAATCGAAACTGAAATAACAGAGAAAAAAAACGTAATTAAAAATATTATTGATGATGATAATGATAAACCAATTAAGCCAAGGTATCTTCAAAATCCCGAGACAATGTCACAACCATATGGACCAAGCGATGAATCACCTGCACACAGTAAAGGAATTGATATTATATTCTCAAAAGAATATGGCAGACATTTAGTTGCCTCCAAAGAATTCAAACCCGGTGAAATTTTAACAATTGAAAAGCCATATTTTTGGGTTCTTTATCGTGATAAATTTTATACTCATTGTCATTATTGTTTGGAGAGATCCTACTGTTTGATTCCATGTCCGGACTGTCCGATAGCACAATATTGCTCGGATAAATGTCGAAAATTAGGCTGGAATATGTTTCATCGTACCGAGTGTCCGGTTCTATCTGTGCTCGTTAATCTTTTCAACATTATTGATGATAAAGTTAAAATGGACATGGTAATAAAAATAATCCGACTGCTGGTAGTTGCAACATCTAATGGCAAAAAATTTGATGAATTGCAAAAAGATTTGGAGACAGCTGAAACAAATCCTGGTAAACAAATATAAATAATTATAAAAATTCATAATGGTTTTTTATTGATGATATAATATTGATAATCCACTAAAGAAAAAAATATTGTACTGTAAATCAATTAATTAAATAATCAATGATCTTTAATATCTATTAGATAATAGAACAGCGGGTTTTACAGACAGTGGAATTTTGGACAGTTCAAGTGGCAGGTCTGCTATGAGCCTTGCAACAAATATGATAACACGTCCATTGATTGGAATCAGTGCTTTTGCCTGTGTTTCTGCACTCGCGGCAATGCTTTTAGCCACGCAAACAAAATTATTCGGTCGAAAATATCAATTACCAGAATTACAGGACATAGATGCACATCCAAATATTAAATTTTCTGGCAGTTTAATGCTACGAGCATGTGTAATCACAGCATCAAATTGCTTTTCGGTAATTTATCTCCAATAATAATATAATTAGTAATACTGATGATAATAAATTAATTTCATAAATAATCCGATTGAAAAATAATATATTATTTTTAATTTTTAGATACAACCTGAACCTGGAATTAAATCTGGATCCGGTTTGTATGTTGCTCACAGTTTGTACAATCACTCCTGTGCTCCAAACACTTTCCGGCATTTTGAAGGAATTAAAATGATAACTCGTGCAATGGAGCCAATTTATCCAGGTGATCAAATTTTTACAGGTTATGGTGCTGATTATTCTTATATGTCTAGAGAAAAACGAAAGGAAAAATTATCCGAGGAGTATTTCTTCGATTGTCAATGTTCAGCTTGCATTGACGATTGGCCAACATATGCATACATTTTGGAACATCATGTTGGCTCTATTTCAAAGAATAAACAACTGGTTGCAATGCTGAAACCATATAAACAACGATTATTGACAAATAAATATGATATTGATGCGGTTAAAGAAGTAATGATTATACTTCATAAAGAAGTGAAAAAACCATGTGAAGAAATTTTACATGCAGTGCAGTATCTTAGAAGTTTTTATCTCGGTAAATTACACAAGAGTTTATAAAAAAAAAAATGATATTAATGTTTGAATTGCTTACTTGCTTCTTAATGAATGGCATTTTATTTTTGCTTTTTAATATGTAAAATAATTTTACTATTTTTAAGTTCATCCATTTGTTGCTGTATTATTTGCCACTGCGTCAGCTTTGAATAATCAATTTGCTATTTGGATTTATAGATACATAGAAAACAAACATTAAATTGTATATTTTTCTTCTCTTTATTTTTTAGATCCATAAAATATGTGCACTCAAAAATTAATAGTGTCACGACAGTCATGAGCACTTAATATACAAGTTGATTACAATGGATTGTATATTCAATTTATAATTAATTTTAAATTATTTCTCATATTTAATCGTCAAACGTGTTTAAATACTTTTTTTTTCTATTTTATAATTTTGCAAAACATGTTTATCAAATTTCTTTTACTACATTATAATATCATATACGTAATTGTGAAATATGAAACGAAAAATGAAAGACGTAAATTATTTGCAAATTAATTAGCGATCAAAAATATACACATCTATATTGAACAAATATTGTGTAATGAGAAAATAATAAGAAAAGGTTTATTATAATAATTAATATATTCATCAGTTGATTTAAATATAAAAAAAAACAATGGAAAATTTATGATAGATCATAAGTGACAATAACTTTTATGTAGTTACGTTTGTGTTCAATTAAAAGCGATCGATGTTTGGAAAAGCAGCAAATAATGGTTGTGGTGCTGTTGATGTTGGCCCAGTCTGTGCTGAATCCCCGATACTCTTAAGTAAATTTCCTTGTAATAAACTGTCAAGTGCCTTTTGTACAGTTGGATCATTTAATAATGGCGATGGTGTTACAGTTGTAGATGATGATGATGTTGTTGTCGTTGTCACTGCTAGGCACACAATACCACGTTTTTGTTTATAAATCTTCTCATCACATTTTTTTCTTTATTTTCATTTTATCAAAATTGAAAATTATATAGAGAGATGATGAGATATAATAAAGAAAATTTATTAATACTAGAACAATATGATTGTTGATTGCTGATTTATTTTTTGTTTCTCTTTTCACCACTTGATACGAATTCATGTGTACAAATGATTGAATTAACCACCACGCGAGAATAAATAACAATTATGGACCTTAAAAAGTGAGCAAACCGATGCACACATAAGGTCCAAAACGAAAATAATAAATCGAAATAGCATTTTGGCTTTTCGATTTGGAGAGTACGTTTAAAACGAGAACGAAAATGAAAAAAAAATGTAATACACGTAAATTTATCAATAATTTGGAAATGTGCAATTGCACGAAATGTCACGGTGACATGAAAATTAGTTGAGAAAAAAAAATAGATAAACTCGAGAAAGCGTATGAAGGATAATAACTCTCTTCAATAAATAAAGTTTCATTCGAGTATATAAAAAAATTGCTTTGGGCGCTTTGCGCACCAATTGATGCACCGAAATTTCGCTTAGGAAAAAAATTATCAAAAGTTTACAACCATCATAAATAAATAAACATAAGCAATTGACGGTTAAATAAGCAAATAACAAATAAATTAAAACATGAAAATAAGAATGAGAGAAATCATTCTATTTTTGTTATCTTTTAATTTTTGTTCCACCGTAAATAAAAAGAAATATAATTAATAAACATCTATAAATAATGTAGAAAATAATTAATTGGAATACGTTATAATAAATCATTTTTACCTGATGCCCAAACGGCAGGTGGCACTGGATTCGGTGCCGGTACAGGACTAGGCAATGAAACCGAATTAGCACTTGGTTTATTGCTATTTAATATATTCAAAATCCGTGATTGTAATTCTGCTTGTTTTGGATCATTAACGACAATTGTCGTTGGACCAATATCCTTTGTGTCACCCAATTCAGCTTGTACCTGTTCTTCACGTTTAATTTCCAAATATTTTAACACACGATCAAATTGTAGCACTGTCAATTGATGATTGTCAGCCAACATATTTAACAGCACTTGAATTGCATCTGGATGACGATCATTTGCAAATGGAGTATTAAATGGCACTGCACGACCTCCTGATTTATAATTACTGAAGTCACGATTTATCAATCCCAATGCGTCCTCCACCGGCATATTTCGGTGTTCTGAAAAATATTATATGAATAGTAATAAAATATAATATTTGAATGTGAATAAATAATTTAAATGAATTAACAAAAAATAATTTAAACCTTGTGGAAGTCCATGGAGAATGTTTAGTGTCATTGAGTGATGCTCCATATTGTTTTGAGTAACAACAACAGCATAAAGACATCCACGATTTGCAATATTACCTAAAACACGACTGAGCGGTACCTCTTCATTTGGAAATAAAAGATCAACTGTGAGATTCATTTTTTTCAAACGTGCCTCAATCGCCTCGGCATATTCTGTTAAACTTTTATGAACGACAATAATTTCACAATCATTTTTATCTGGAAGTGGCAGTGGATAATCATTTGCGCGATCAAAATTCATTCCACCCATTGGTGGATCTTTAAAGCGATCATCAAAACGACCATTGTCATTAAATGAATCGCGACCAAAATTATTATTTCGCGGCATCATATTGTGATCCCAGTCACGTAATCCGCCACTTTTATTATCATTGCCACCACGTGGACCACGATTTAATGGACTACGATCACGAAAATTGTTTCCACCACCAGAATTGTCATTACGATTTTTATTTTTATTTTTCCCACCTCGATTGCCACGAGGACGAGATTGTGATCCACCACCTCCTCCACCTTGTCCTTGATTTGTATTGTGATTTTGATTGCGATTTGTATTGTTCCCAGAGCGATTCTGATTGCTTGAATTATTACCTGAACGATTTTGATTAGTTTGTGAATTATTTGGACCAGTATTACCACCTTGATTACCACCAGATCCTCCAGAGCTGACAGAATTATTACAATCATCACCACGATTCTGGTTATTTCCACTAAATTGATTATTATTAGCAGATCCACGATTCTGATTATCATTTCCGGAATTAAATTGATTATTATTAGTAGATCCACGATTCTGATTATCATTTCCAGAATTAAATTGATCATTCTTATCAGTATTGTCACGATTTTGATTGACATTATTCATTGAATCGCTCTTGCTATTATCAAACTGCTGAAAATTTTCTTCATCTTTAGTTTTATTTGTGTCTGAATGAAATTGTTCTTTTGATGATGCTGGTTGTGAATTAATTGAAATTGATGATTTATCATCAAACGATGTAGTATCAGAATTATTATTTTGATTTCCACTACCAAAATTTTGTTTTTGTGAATTGAAATTTGAATTACCACTGGCATTATTACCATTATTACCAGTGTTTCCAGTACCTCCACCAACTCCAGTACCACCACCTCCACTAGTATTACTACCACCACCGAAAGAATTATTTCGCTGAGTAAATGAAGTATTTTTTTGACCAAACGATTGACTACTCGGTAATTTCGATTTATCACCACTATCTCCATGGGTATGAGTATCTTTTTTCGCTGGTCGAACATCTATTCTTCTACCTTTAAATACTTGACCGTCCTCCTGTTTAATGGCGGCTTGAGCTGATTGTTCATTCTCAAATTGAACAAAACCAAAGCCGCGATTAATTAATGATCCAATTACTACTCCGTATTTGGAAAAATGTTGTTCTAATTCCACTTTGTTTGTCTCATCTGTTTGTAAATGGCCGACAAATATACGGCAATTTGCCGTTGATGGATCTTTCAATAGTCGTGCACTCATATTTTATTATTTTATTGTAATAATATCAAATGAACTTATTTATATAGCATTTGAATATTCGATGAATATCTTGATGTTTAGATACAGTGAAAAAGATTATCTGGAATAAAGAAAAATACACAAATGAAATAAGAAAATTATGTGTTCGTAAATGCTGATGATTATAACCTTAGTTTTTTATTTTAACAATAATATCATAATATGTTTTATTCATTAGTTTTCTTTGGATGAATATATAGAGTAAATGATGTGTATTGTGTTTGATTATAATTACCTTACGATTATTATTTAAGTAAAGACACTTAATTTACAGTTGATTTTACTTTTTGCACAATTCTCAATTGTGATCTGTAGCTAGTTTGTATATTGACCGCAAATGGCGCTGATAATTAAAAAAAAATTACAAAATAATGTAACACATGAGTTTTTTTTATTCTTGTGAATTAAAAAAAATTGTTACAAATTCTTTTTATGGAATGTTAACTAATTAAAGTTGAATTTATTTATTAATAAATTGTGAAAAAAATAGGTCCCACCGAGATTTGAACTCGGATCGCTGGATTCAGAGTCCAGAGTGCTAACCATTACACCATGGAACCTCATGATGATAAAAAAATGATTTTTATAAAAATATTAAAGTTAATTTTATGAATGATTATAGAATCACAAAATGAACATTCAAAGAACATTTATAACATTTATAAATTTAATATTGCATTAAAAATGATTAATAAATCTCATTTATAATATATTTATTAATATTTAACAATCAGATTTATTATGAGTTTAAGAATTTTACGCTTTTAAAGTTACTTGAACAAATATAAAATCGATTTGTATAATATAATGTTATAATTCTTATTTATTAGATATTTCACTATGCATTTGAGATTGTGTCTTCCGGCTCTTGTGTCGAGTCATCAGGCACTTTTATTTCTGCTTCATCCTGTGATTTTTTTTCCGTTGTTACATTGCAAAGTTCAAGTAAATTATATTTTTTATACTTGTAATATTCTGGTGCAATCGATAATAGACAGAAGCCCTTTATAATTTCTACAACAAGTGCAATGTCCGGATTTTTCAAATGAGCTTTATTTCCTGGATTCTTTTCTGATATCACAGCTGCCAATGTTTCAATAATATCGTTTCTCTGAATTGTATTATTACAATGTCGACTACAATAAACAAATACATGAAATAATCAGTAAGAAATCAAAGATTATACAAATAAAAATATAAAAAAACAAATGAAAGAATTATGTAAATTATTTATACATACTTGAAAACAATAGAAAACGTTTTGGGCTCTTGTGAAAAATATTTTTCACACAGAGCACTAGCTTTTAATTTTATTTCGCTCATATTTGCTCTACAAATTACTTGCACTGGAATAAGACGTAGTATAAACCTACTTCGTTGCTTCTTTGTTTCATCTAAATCTTTTATAATTTTCAATCCCAGCTCCAATGTATTAGGTACTGTGGAGCTTATAAAAATGATATTTTTTGCACCTGTATCGATGTACTGAAAATTTATAAACATGTTATTAATGATATTTATTATTATTAATATAAAAATGATACGAAAAAATTTCTGTTACCTGAAATCGTTTTGTCTTTGGTGATTTATTTGCCTGTGCATTTAATTCTTTGATTTCTTTATTTAGAGCATCTGTGATATCTTCATTACCGTCATCATTATCATTTTTTGTTTCAGATTCTTGCAAATTTTCAGTTATATTTTTTTCATTGTTTTCAAATTGTTTAATTTCATCATCATATTCTTCCAAAATTCTGTATGCCTCTCTAATGCAATCTTTTTCTCTAAAATTGCATGTACACAAAAAACCAGTCATACCACACTCCATTGAAAATTGTTTGGATTTTTTTTGATTCCCATAGCTTGTATTATGCCATTTTCTCTTTTGATTCTCCATAATATTTATTTAATATTCAAAATAAAAATATAAATTTATATTATTCAATCGTTTAATTGTTGATTCAAATAAACTTTTGAGGTTATATGATAGACATACGGCTAAATGAATAACTATAAAATACACCAATCAGCTGCGACTTGAACACGCATATAAATACGCGGGAAAATAGTATGAAATTCAAATAAGTGAAAAAGAAATACAAAATCATGTCAGAAATACAAATATTTTATTGTTGCTTCGTTTATCCGAGTGACTAAACGTGACATTTCATCACGTAAAGGACTTCAATTGGATATATTTTATCGCATAAAAGGACACGAGCGTTTATACACGCTAATTTCTTATTATAAACGGACATATAGTGGCATTTGTTTCTTGTGAGAAGGTATAAAGAAGAATTATATAACATACAACAATGTAAAAATTGTCAAAGTGACAAAAATCAATGAGCTACAATTATATTGATTTTCATTTGGTTTTGTTTCTCTCTTTTTTTTTAAATATTTAATAATCATCACATTTATCCAGATGACACGATAATAAATTGCAAGAAAAATTAAAAAACAATGAAAAGGCACCTCGAATTCAAATACAAAGTACATATACATAGACTTTTCTTCACAGTATTTTTTTATAATTTTTTTCTTACTTATATACACGTTTACCATTCTCGCACGAATATATATAATTGGTAATACGCGTATACACATTTGTGTCTTTATTTCAATACTAATCACTCCATATTTTTTAATTTATTGATTTTTGTTGCTTCTATGTCCGCTTACGATAAACGCATGTTATCCAATTTATACATAAACAATACATATGCGCAAAAATTCATACACGAATTGAAACACTCGTGATATAAATTTGTAAACGAATGTGCACAATTCGCGTTACACACTTTGCGTATACATATAATTCTTTTTTTTTTT